>CAOJCS012462490.1:0-12052 GCA_948332485.1 Euphorbia guentheri
TTTGATTCCAACGGACCTTTTCTAAATGCTTTGGACTGGCTGGCTGCACTGACTGTGTTAGCTTCCCTTGTTGCTTTTCGTTGAGCTTGAATTACGATTGAGAGAAGAGACAGCGGGCTAAGAAGTTTGTAAGTCACCTTCCCCTGAATGAACAAAAAGAGGAGTAACCTATCCTTATTTAGAATAAGATAAGCCGGAGCCTGCCTCAACCTCGGACCCGCCGCAAGAAAGGAACGTCAGATTGGTTCGAATCCAATTCGTGAGATAGAAATGATCTTAAGAGGGACCTAGCTAAATTCTCGAACAGGTGATTCTGTAGTCGCAGCTTACTCTTTCTCGAGGTGGGATACCTTAACTCTTGATCATATCTGCTGTCTCTAGCTAATCAGATCTTCCTTCTCATCGAAAGATGCGAAACAAACCGGGAATTTAATTAGGTAAAAAAAAAGGACAAGGACCCATGGAGCGCTAACTAGTAAAGGGACCGGAACAGCCTATTATTGCAAAGAAGAGGGCATTCTGTAAGATCGTGGTTAAGAAGTTCCTGGGCTTACCCATGTGCAAACTGTTAGGAATCGATCTATATGCTTTGACGTTTGGGATAACTGAATAGCCTTATGCGTACCCCCTTTTTCGGATATTGGTACGTTAGATAGTATAAGCAGCGTCAAAGTCTTTCCCGGTCCAGTGAAAGTAGCTTCTTCTACTTAAGAGGGATTGAATCAGTCTCCTCTCCCCGATAGCCTACAGCTCGCGTAACCCTATTTCCAGTAGCCAATAGAAGCGTACGGGCTGAATGAATAATTCAGGCAAGGCAGCTATCTATCCTTTATGCCATTCCAGCCCCCTAGAATGAATAGGGCTTTCTTTCGAATTGGATTTCCCGACTTGAGAGCCTGAAGCCCTAAAGACCAAAGGAGACTGGCTAGAATGGATAGCGTTTGGTTGACCCCCACTGACAAAGAAAAAGAATTCATGGTTTAGGCCCACTCTTCCATCTCATGAAATAACAACTGGAATAGCGGAAATCGGGTACAAAAAGACGGGCAAGCGTTCTAATTCATAAAACTGTCTGCACTTGCGTTGGCATACCCGATCACCTGGCTTAACCCAATGTCAAAGGGGCTAACCCACCTTACTTCAAACCATATGCTGGCTTACAGAACTACGACACTGGATTCTCTCATTCATGTTGAAAAGCGCTAACAACCTTGATATCGGAACACCTGGATAGGTGAACTCCACTCCCATTTTAATGAGACAAAGACACGTTTTTTGAATACCATTTGATGACCATTGGAGCTATTTAAGGTGATTGGGGCGAGATACCATCGGGAGAGGATTTTGAGTATATTGAACTCGACAAGCGAACTTTAGTACGATGCGATGCTTGAAAGTCAATTGCACTACTGGATGTCTATCTTCCCGAGAAGAGGCCAAGACTTTGATTTTCTTGAAGACTGGCTTGGCTGGCGAGCTTAGCTCTCGTCCTGTAGCTGCTGGTAGCCGGTCAATAAGCTGCAATTATGAAATCTTTTGAGCCCGGCTTTCTTCTTGCCCCAATTTCACTATCAGTGCCTTCTTCGATTTCCCTTGAAGTAGAGGGTTCCCTCTACTTCTATTTCAGTGGGAACGAAATCCATCAATGAAGAAAGAGAACTCATTTAGACGAAGAGATTGCCGGGTAAGATGCTGACTTTCCGGGTGATTTCATTCAAAACGAATTGAACCGGGTGTAGGATCGATCCCTTCGTCTAGCCTAGCGCTTCCCTAATTCTAGTTAGTGACTTCGCTACCTTTACAGAAGACCGAGAGTCAGGGGCTACCTTAAGCCATGCTCCTACTAAACCTAAACCACCAAGAGCCGTTCGATAGTCAAATAGAGTTGTTGAGGTTTCCTTAATATAGGGCTTGCTTAAGTTCTCCTTCCTGGTTTTAGTGATGATGGTCCCCCACCCAGTATAGTCGAGAAAGAAACCTAGTGCGTGATATAGCTTTGAAAGAAAATGCCTAATTAGGGGAAAGATCACTTCTGGTCTCTTCATTTAATAAATAGATAGACTCTTCCCCTCTGCTATGGTGCTTGGTCATTGTGCCAGTCCCGATTCAAACTTGCATTTTACAGGAGTAAGGAGATGATGTGTGGAACCACTTATCGGGTAAGCACTGCGAACCCCTAATCCGCAGTTTTCGGTTAGAAATGCATGAATTTCAGTCTTTTTTTGTCATCACCTAAATGGATTGCTTGGTGGAATGCCGTGCGCAATGCCTACAGGAAGGGGAACAAATTCAGTCATTCAAGTAAGTTCAATGGCTTATATAAGCCAATAGTCAGATCGGGGAAAGCCCTTCTATTTTAAAGTTCAAGGCTTGACCAAGGTGAGTAGTTGATACTGAATCCCCTAAAATGTATGAGATAATAAAAGTGGATAGTTCCAAAATCGAATATAATAAAATATTGGAATTCTAAGAATTGCCTCCACAGAATCCGGAACTTAGAAAATAGGGATGAAATCACATTGTTGTCCCATCTTTTCTCTCCTGGAATCATTAGGTCACAACCTAAACACTGGGGATCTAAAGATTCTCCAGATCTGGCTACAGGTTTGAAATGCAGCATTAAAGGAACCCGAACCTGAGGATCGACCCAAACTCTGGTGGAATTACCATTGCCAATTATGAATAGGAGGGCCTTCCGGATCACATCTCTGGAGGAGAGGATGCCCCTCCAAATCCAAGATGCCCGCCTGGGGACTCCCGCATACCCCAGTGGCTGTAGTTTATAGTGGTCTTTCCCAGCAATACAGTTCGCAGCAATCTAGTTGCAGTTGCGTCTTTCCTTCCTTCGTTAGGACCAGCCGAGTTAGTAGAAGTGCCCCTTGAAGCCATTAGAAGTTCCCCGCCAGCAGCCAATTCCCTTGCGAGCGTGCCCTTGACCTGTGGGTGATAATTCATATGCTGCGTTTGCGCGCTAAGCCCTTTTCTAAAAAATTCCTTACCGATGGTTTGAGATGCAGTTACTCTTGGAGTTGGAGTCTCTTCCGGGGTTTTGCTCCAGCCTGTCCTGGGGTTGCAGTTCCCCCTTTTCTGTCGTCGGAAAGAGGCTCTAACAAGACCTCGACTCTAGCACCATTGGGAGAAAGATTTTGATAGTTTCTGTTTCCGGGTAAGATTTCTCGTGGCAATCCCCCGCGAGCTGACAAGGTAAATAACGCAGGCTAGTCTCTTTCTAGACGAATTCTCCTATAAAAAGATTCTTTCTTTTCGGGCTTAGTTAGCAAATCAAAGGAGTCAAGCCAGCAAGAAGCCCAGGGAAATAAGTAGGTGTCGGCGTGAAAATTAAGGGCTCAGGGGGAGGTAGTAATCAGGTAAACACGATTTTGGGACTTGAGGAAACCCCGGTTAACCCTGCTAAGACGATTAGGCGCGCCCCTTCTATTGTCTTAGGAACTTCCTTCTCCTGTGGAGCCAATTTCAGTGTGAACATTGAGGGGGAGTTACATTGCTAAGAGAATCCCCTGTACCAGTTCCCCTTGATCTGACCGTGGTATTTATTTCTGAAAGATGTCACTATGCTTAACACATAGTCTTCAAAATCCCTCCTTCACCACGGTCTGAGAATGATCGGATCCTGTCAGGCGGATTGATATTAGCTTGTTCATATTCATATGCATCTGTTGACCCATCATCATTCCCATTTGATTCAGTCAGTCTTCCTAAAGTGTTCACCGGACTTCAAATAGATAGACTGAACATAGGGAATTGGATCTCCCTTTTCGGGGATAATGTAATCTACGTATCCTATGAATGTGCTGAGGAAGATGAGAGGGGGGTCTCCCATTCTATGACTGGCAAGGAGAGTTCAGGCATCAGAACAGGAGCTAGACCTCTCAATGAATCTAAGCGACTATCACCCGGGAAGGAAGGACTGTATCGCATCGATTAGTTCGCACCTTGCTATTCGAGTAGAGATCCCCATTCTATCATCGGGCAAGCAGGAGCGGCCACTCGAGCGGGGGAAGAGGGGCTTGGTAGCTTCACTGACGAAGTGAAGAATCGGAAAGGTCGACTTTAGTTATAGTAGAGGAGCGCAGCGCTAAGGCCATATGCTCAAGGACGGACTACTATATAGGAAAGCAAGGCCAAAAGTGCCTACTGGCCGGTCACCGTTTGGCTAAGATCCTTTCTTACTCTGTAAAAGAAAGCTCGAACTCTACTTACCGGAGAGGAATTATGTCTTATCATCCGTTATCCAACTAGTGATGAACAAAGAAGGTTTAAGCTCAGCCTAAGGGGCAGTCTCACTGAGCAGCAAGACTCAAGTGGAATACCAGTAAAAGGCCCAAAAGGGAACCTTCCCTTGCTAACAGCGTATAATGGCATCAAGACAGAAGGAATTGACATATAATACTCTACTTTAGTTTAGAGTCGATCCCTCGGAGTTGAGTTCTAATTAGCTCTTTGTCGCATATCCGGTCTTAGTTCGTGAATAAGATTGTGATCAGCAGCTAAGGTAGCACAAATACAAGCAGTACGGACAGCTCACGCCATTACTCCAGTTAGCTATTAAGGTGCGGAAGTGGATTGATTCTCCGACATTCAAGCAACATAAGAACCAGCACAATTAGCCTTAACCCTTGGCCAGTTTTTTTAATATGACTCTAGTGTTAAGACATCGGTTTTAGGAAGATGGGTACATGATATCCCTATTAAAAGTAAAAGAGCGAAGCGCTAGTGTTTAGCATATAGCTAGTCTTCCTTCTCCGATAAAAGAGATTGGATTGAATACAAAGAATACCATATCAACTTTAATGAAGGTATGCCGCAAATTCAGCTTTAATGAAGGTATGCCGCAAATCCGGTGAATCCGCTGTTGAGGATATCTTCGTTAACTTAACTACAGGCCTCGAAAGCAAGAGACAGAGACTGGTAATATCAGAAGAATGATATGATATAATCAAGAAAAGAATCAACGAAAAAAGAAATATCATAAGAGAAGAAATAGAAAAAGATGTGCGTGTCAAGTGCGAGATTGGCATCGAGAAGGAGTGGGGCCAAGGTGCTTAGCCATGTGTAGACCGAAAGGTAAGACCTCTTTAGTAGGACCAGACAAGGCATTATTCTGCAGCAAAGCCAGGAAAGGAAGCAAAGCACCACTACTAAATTCCGATCGGTACGAAATCAAGCAATTAATTCAACTACACCATATCGATCAACCTTCCTGTTCACAATCCCGGCTTGCTTACTTGACTCGAAAGCCGAACTTTTTCTCGAACATCCTTACATAACTTAAGTAATTCTATCTGAGAGAATTTAATGCAGTCTGCCCTAATGCTATCTCTTATCAGAAAGATAAGGCTGTAGACCAAGAGGGAATTAGCTCTTTTAATCGCTGTAAGTCAATGATGTCCTTGATCCCCTTTGTTACGTAGGGTTAGAAAGAAAGTAAGCCGGGTAGGCACAATAGATAGTAGGAGCGCATGCTTTGTGGAGATTGAAGAAGAAGATGCCATCCTTCTTAGGTAAAAAAAGTACAGCATTAGGGCTCATGCTTTCCGAATCGTCCAGGAAGCGGTTTTTGGCTAGGAAGAGAGCTTCAATAGCTCGTGTCAGGTCAAGACCAGCATGGATATTCGTTTTTACAGCCGAAGTGGAAAGCTCGCTAGCGAAGCGGTAGGAGTTTGAATCATGCTATATGATGATCAGTTGGCAGTGATCCAAGATGCGATCTTGATGCTTAAGAGTCTTTCTTTTTAGCAATCCTTTCACAAGCCCAATCCCCCTTTCTCTTCTCTTTTCCGTCAACAGACAGGGACCAAAGGTCTTTGACCGACGATATGCCGCTCTCGTGCTAAGATAAAGGTATAAATTAGCCTTCATGGCAATAGAGATCTGAAAAGCTGGTGACGGAGACAAGAGCAGCGAAGCGGGTCTGCTTGATCAGTCATTTTTTCAATAGTCTAGGTGAAAGCGATCTGTCAATATGTGCCAGTGGGAGTCACAGGCAGTCTTCCTGCGCGTGCTTTCTTCTTTCAATACTCGACATGGAACTACTAGATCTTTCCATTCCATCCTGAGAGTTAAGCGAAACGTAATCTAGCGCAAGAGTTTCAGTGAGCGAGCATGGATGGTCTTTCCTTGGGTGGAAAAAAACTAAAGAGATAGAACCGAAGCAGAAGACGAGAAGTGCTAGACGCACTAAACCGTCAGCTTCAGCTAGTCGTAGACCGTTCGTGCCCTACGAGTTCTCTCTTTCCTGTGGTTAAGTGGAACTCCTCTCTTTCTGTCCTGAAAAGAGGTATCCTCTGTCGTTTCGATTTCGAGCATCACTTATTTTACGAGAATCTATCAATCCCAGGGTATATCATTCCTTTCTTTCTAGCCAATGCCGGGGGATGTTATCCATCGTTAAGCCTCTCTTCCTACTCCTACTATACTAATAATAAAAGTTATTAGAATGGGAACTTCTTCCTAAAGGTTTAGTTTTCCGACTGAAGAGATTCAATTTGAAGCCCCAAAAAGCGAATCCTCTGAAATTTCGCATGTGAAATCAAAAAAAACCCACACAGCAGCCATTCATCGAGCCAAAACTGAGTTTGACGTCCATTGTTTACACATCTTCTTAAACCCCCTGGCTTATTACCTCTCGACTCTTCAATATACTCCATTAAAGTCTGTGAGTCCGGGAAAAAAATCACTATTTTTGAGGTATTTCATCCTCAACCGAAAGACTATCAGTTTCTTGAATTATCCGCCAACCTAACTTAGCAAGCAAAGCCAATCCCGAATATACAATCCACCATTTTCACGAGGCAAACTAATTTTCAAAAAAAAACGAATGCAGTTTTCTTTTACCACTACCTTCTCCCCGCCACGAACCATTTTGTCAATTTTCACAATCACATATTCAGGGAGAACGTCTGCATTAAATAAGTAGGCGAGGGTCTTCCATCGACTTGACTGAGGCCGGGACGGAGTGGCTAGCTACCTTATTCCTTAATTGAAGCTACATCCAGAGCCAATTTCATCCTTTATTGGAATTTGACTCACCTAACTAATCTAATCAAGCATGGCATTCTTTTATAAGAAAATTAAGAAATAAAAGCTTTCTATCTTAAGCAAAGATGCACAAGCTTTCTCTATTATACGTCACCGAAAAGACATCCCGCGGAACAACCAAAGAAAGCCATTTCTAATAGAGGTTAGCCTCCTGATCCTGTAGAGGAGAAAGGAATAAACTATCCGATCTTTCATTGGAACAAGAAGTGCCATGGTCCTGGACGGGGGAAAGGAATAGCTTGAAAAAGATGGATCAATTGCAGCAGGGACTGGACTGGCTTCCTACTACTCAAGTCTTAGAACTTCTTTCTAATTCCCACGCCCAATGTGGAAATGCCAGAGTGAACATTTCTTCGTTCAGCAGATCTTTCAAGAAATCCATTTCTTTTTTCGTTTAATAGTTCATTGTTAGCTTGTAAGTTTCAATTCAATACTTATTTACATCAAATAAGATTGTACTAGTATCAAATTCCACTAGTTGAAAAGAGCCCAGCGTTACAGTTGCTTTGTTTGCCACTAATTGATCTAAAAAACTAAAGAAGATGTCATTTGGATTAAAAGGCATACTATCTGGATTAACAGATATGTTCTATTTCTTTGCGTAGAGGAAGTGCGCTAAGGTTGATTGAACCAAAGTTTCAAAAATAGGCTCGTACAAATCCTCGACATTAATATCATCGCATTTTTTATCACAGAGCTCTATTATTCTGTTCTTCAAATTACTAAGATCCATTTCTGAAAGCAATGCGTAGTTATTTCTGTCTAATCTATAATTCATTTCGATCAAATCAAAAAATAATTCTAAATCAGTCGAGGTTGAAAACGAGCGGTGATGCCTGAGTGAGCAACCCCTTTGATTAGAGCACGAGCTAAATAGTAATCAAAGAACCTCTTCTCCTATGTTAAAGGAAAGTGTCTGAACCTTGCTCGTTTACATCTGGATAAGAAAATAGGGATACACTCGAACGATAGAGAAGGAGTTCCTAAAGCTGGTCGCCTTTGCATCTTGATGAAGGAGATGGCACCTCTACTTCAGGTGGTCACTTCAGATTCTTCTCCCGAGCTCATGGGATTGACGTAAGGGGTTGGGTGGTCAGGTGATCCCTAAGAAAATTGGCTTAGAAAAGATGAGATAGGGAGGGCCCTGCCTTGGATGATTGATTGGTACCGGTTAATGATGCGATGGGTCCTAATCAATGTGATTGGCATAGTTCACTTTTAGCCCCAGCAACATATAGCACCAAGACCAGCAGTTGCATTTGACCGAGTTGAAGCAGCAGATCCAACCAATCCTGGGTTCCGTTGACCAAGTGAAGGCTGTATATCGAGTCACCACTATGGAGCCTTATAGCACGCTTCAATTTCCGGAATCTTTTCCAACTTCTGAAGCAGGGGGATATCCGGTTCACTTTCTTTTTTATTTGATTCATACCCGGGCGTAAAGGCTTTTCCTGATTAAGGAAGAAGCCTAGAAGGCAGAACTCTGAACCAAGCCCAAGGGAAATAGCTGACATTGTTGAATTAGCTGACAGAAGAAGCGAAAGGTATTCTGATTTAAGTTCGCCCAATCCTCGCTCTAAAGTCTGAAACAAGAAAAGGGAAATCCAGAGTTAGATAAAATCTGTCCGAATCTAAGACATCCAACTCAAAGGATGGACTCAACTCCTTCGGACCCTTGCATTTTCAAAGTAATAAACAGTACAGTCTGAAGTACGGATTAAGAAGGAAGGGGGAAAGAAAAGCTTCTCAGGGAAAGCAAACTGAATCCCATCAAACCAATGCCAATGGAACTCAATTCTTTCTTCTTGCGGAGCCATTTCCGATAACTACTTCTTAAAAAAAAAAATATTCTAATTCCGAGATCCTCTGAAGCCTTTGAAAGGCGGTTTTTACTTAATAAGATAGGGATGTTCTTTTTCTTGGGTCGAAGCGGGCAGCTAAAGAAACTGGGCTTTTCTCACTTATACATAGAATTCCCAGAGAAAAAAGAAAGAGGGCTAAGGAAGATCAAATGCTTTTTCGTAAGGGAATGAACCCCCGCCCTATTTTACTGTAAAGTGCTTTCTCTCTCCCGGTATCACAACTTTAGTGGCTGGGACTGAAGGAAAGTCGGGCTTAGCCTAGCCAGAAAGAAAGTTCTGTTCCCTTCCGCTTCTCCCACTCTTGCTAAAATAAAAGGTGATATGATAGAATGCGCAGTTGAGGGAGGTGCAATTGAAGAAGAATACGCTGCTGCTGAAAGGAAAGTAAGCTCTGTACCAAAGGTAGAGTAGATTCATAGGGTCTTAGCTTGATTGAACCTCTCTTTCCTTTCCGAATTTCACTTATCTTTACGAGATTTCAAGGACAACTCCCTTTTCTTGAAGGTTTCTCATCCTTTCCTGGTCTTTTAGTGCTGCTGGTATTCGTAAGTCAGCTGGGCAAATTGCCAATCCTGACTTCCCCAGGTTGAGAGAAGGATATAGGGCTTTGATTGACTACTGACACTTGCCTTCAAGCTTAGCTAGTTATAGACAAAGCTACAAAAGCCAGGTCTTCCTTGGTCTTAGTCCAAGATCCCGGGCAAATGCTCACTTGTATTCTTTGAATGCCCGGCTAATGGGATTTCAAAACCTAAACTTCTGCGTACCTTGCTTCACTTGCAACCAATTCTAATAACGGAATCCTCAGAACATTAATAAGATAGGGTAGCATATAGGCCTCACTCTGCTTACTAAAGAATAAAGAAAGGCCTTAGATCAAGGATTTTTTTTGGTTGAGCTAATGCATAGTTACAGGGAATCTTTCCTCTAGGCAGCTAATAACAAAAAGAATATAATAGGGATTCTAAGCGAGAGAGACGGAGAGCTGTCCCTTGGTTAGCCTAGTAAGCCTGTATCTCTTCCTTAACCAATATATGGTGTGACGCTAATTAGTGATTTCTATTTGACCGAGGATGCCTTTCTTCTTATTTGGCATTGATATCCGACCGTGGCTTACAGAGAAAGAAGACTACCGTACGTGAATGATCACTCAAAAGTGAATCTCTTTCAAATTGAACCTGTCGTGCAGAATTCATGGTATTTTTCTTCAACAGGAAATGAAGTGGGACCATCTTTCTTGCGTTCTTTACTACTATTGATCATGCCACTAGTAGCTCCCCAGTTTCGTTGCGGGCGGGTTTTTTCAAATTCGTTGTTTACCAGCTTCACCGGTATCGATTCCTTATTTAGAGAATCAGATCGAAGTTGTTAGGGATCGACTTCTTGCTTTTTGGTTGAGACAGAAAGCTTGGCTTGACCTCAATAAATAGATTGTGCGGAAGGAACTCAAGATATACCAGTATGAACTGGACCTAAGAATAGCACCCTTGATGCGACAGAGAAGATAGTTAGAACACTAGTCACTCCTGAGATACCGGTTCGAACAGGAAAGGAAGTAGCTTGTAAGTTTCACTGAAATTCTATGAAATGTTAGAGTCGAGCTAGAAACTCCACCTCCTATCCATATTAGCTTAGTGGGGCTCTCATTGCTCTATCTACCGGTGATTATGTTGATGAGGTTTCACAGCTTCACTCCGAAAACACCCCTCCGCAGAGCTTGTCCCTCTGTGAACTACTGAGTCTTCGCTCCGCTCCTAAGCTAAGGTTGAGCTTCTTGTCATAGATCTATCTGTCTTCTGGGGTCATGTCCCCTGTCCTTCTCTCCCCCCACCTTTGCCTAGGGAACTACGAGAACTTACTCCGATTTTTTTCTCGCCCGTTCTGACCGGCTTGGCTAAATGCTTTTCTCGCATTCCCCTTCGACCGAAGGAGAATAACTGAGAGAGTATGCTATGCGCAGACTGACTTGCTACTTGCCATAATGAGCTTATTAAGCATCGTATGGCTAAGTGCAAGCCCCTGTAATAAAGCAAGATGCCCGGGCTTATTAAAGACAACATAGTCAAAGCACAGTAAGGGAGATGACCGGAGGAACCTATTAGGCATGGCAAGTAAAGGTACAGCCCAATAAAGATTAACCAAGAGCAACATAACAGGGCATGACAAGTACGAGATAACGAGGCCAAAAAAGAGGAACCGAGAGACTGTAAGCACATGGTAAGGGCGGGAAGAGGCTCGATGTAATTGAGCTCGACTGAAAGGAAGAGGAAGCCTGACGTGAGCTTGCAAGGAAAGTTGTGGCGTGAGAACCCACTCAATTCCATCGACCCTATCTCATAGGTTCCACGGCCCCCCTCTGAGGTGTACTTTCCAAACTCCTAATCCATCAAGGATGCGGAATCTACTTTGAGGCCTGGTTTAGGTAGAGGGAAGGGTTTTCAATGGAAAACCTGTTCAAAAGCGAGTTTTTCTTTACTGACATCGAGGTCCTGGTTCTATGAAAAAGCAGTAGCTTGCCTAGAATACCTACCCTCTTCTTAGTCTTCGGCTTTCACACTAGACTCACTACTTGTTGTTCAGGAAGCTGAGAGCAACGACATAAGAGCGGGAGAGCTACTCCTAGTTACTCGACTGAAAGGTACGGAGTCGCTATAGCGAAACTATTGGAGAGGAGCGGAGCGACGCTCGACCGATAGGGAGAGGTTTGAAGATGCTCGAGCAAAGCGAGAGGGCAAAAAAGACGGTAACGGTAAGGGTTTTACTAAAGTTTTTCTAGCTTAGCTTTTTTGAAAAATTTCTCGTACTGCTTGGGAACTTAATCTGAAAGATTGGTTGTCTAGTGTCCCAGAAGGAAGAACAAGGGAAGAAGGAAGAGATTAGCCGGCTTAAAAGCTCTGCCGGAGTTCGTTCCCGGGAAAGCAACTACTTATACTTACCTCTGGTCTCCCTTTTGGTCTGGTCGAGTAACCATACCTCTCTGCTAAGGGGCCCATTTCCTTTTTCGAATCCCGTGCATACTAAATAATTGAAACTTATTAGAAATTTTTCATTGAATTTTCCCGGTAAAACGAACTTTTTCTAGTAGTGTCTGCTCGGGAAGACCGATCTTGCCTGATCAAGAAAATTTAATT
>CAOJCS012521848.1:0-10000 GCA_948332485.1 Euphorbia guentheri
ACCAAACCATCCAATGTAAAGACGGTTTTCAGTGCTGGTTATCCAGTTACAGAAACGACCCCATAGGCTTTCGCTTTCGCGTCTCTCTAAAATTGCAGTCATGGTAAAATCTTGGTTTATTTAATCATCAGGGACTCCCAAGCACACGAATTCTCTATAAATAGAAATAGATATAATTGAGGGCTTGTTATTCAACAGTATAACATGACTTATATACCCGTGTCAACCAATATCAACATTCGTGGATATATCTTTATGATCTTATCCATTTAGATTCATCAGAATTTTTTTGACTAAATTTGAAGTGAATTAAAAAATAGAATTCAGATTTATATTTATACGCCTATGATATAGATATAGGATTTCATATGATATAGGATTTCATCTGATTTCAATATAAAAATTATAATGGGTTGCCCGGGACTCGAACCCGGAACTAGTCGGATAGAGTAGAAATTTTCCTTGTTAAAAAATAGGCAAAAAATCCCTCTCCAAGCCGTGCTTGCATTTTTCATTGCACATGGCTTTCCCTATGTATACATCTAAAAAAAACCAGTTCCCTTCCTAGACGAAACCTCTAAGGAAGTTGAATACTCAGTTGCTCAATCTTTACTCGTATACTGTATGAGCATTTCATAATAGAAATGAATGCATTTTTTGTTCTCCCTTCATTATTATTTAGGGAAAATTTCGATTTCATAACCAATTATTCATGATTGGCAAAATCATTGATAGAAATAATATCCAAATACCAAATCCGTCTTCTATATAACCTGCGCGAAATAGAAGAAACTCTCGGGAAGATCCAAGAAAGAATCGGTTCTTCCTCCGTAAAAAATTCTTCTAATAATTCCGAACCTAATCTTTTCAAAAAAGCACGTACCGTACTTTTGTGTTTACGAGCCAAAGTTTTAACACAAGAAAGTCGAAGTATATATTTTATTCGATACAAACTCTTTTTTTTTGAAGATCCACTATAATAATGAGAAATATTTCTGCATATACGCACAAATCGGTCGATAATATCAGAATCCGATGAATCAGCCCAGACCGGTTTACTAATGGGATGTCCTACTGCGTTACAAAATTTCGTTTTTGACAATGAGCCAGTCAAAGGAATAATTGGAACTATTGTATCGAGTTTCTTCATAGTATTATCTTTATTTATTATAAATGAATTTTCTAGCATTTGACTCCGCACCACCGAAGGGTTTAATTTTACATTTGAAAAATAACCCAAAAAGTGGAGAGGATCCTTAGATAATGAATTTATATAGATCTTTTCTGGTTGAAACCACACATAAAAATGACATTGACATAAATTGACAAGGTAATATTTCCATTTTTTCATCAGAAGAGGTCTATCTTTTGAAGCCAGAATGGATTTTCCTTGATATCTAACATAATGCATGAACGGATCCTTGAACAACCCTAGGATGGCCTGAAAATCATTAGCAAGGACTTCTGAAAAATGTTCTATTTTTCCATAGAAAGAAATTCGTTCAAGAAGGACTCGAGAAAATGTTGATCGTAAATGAAAGGATTGGTTACGGAAAAAAAATAAGATTGATTCGTATTCATATACATGAGAATTATATAGGAACAAGAAAAATCTTGGATTACTTTTTGTAAAAATAGAAATAGATTTCTTTGGAGATTTCTTTGGAGATTTCTTTGGAATAAAAAGACTCTTCCAATTCCAATACTCATGAAGAAAGAGTCGTAATAAATGCAAAGAAGAGGGATCTTTCATCCAATAGCGAAGGGTTTGAACTAATTTTTCTAGATGGATGGGGTAAGGTATTAATATATCTAACACATAATTTAAATGTGGAAATTTGTCCTCGAAAAAAGGAAATATTGAATGAATTGATCGTAATTTATAAGATTTTACTATCTTTGACCTTTCTAAAGAAGATACTAATCTTAGAGAAAGTGGAATTTCCACAATAACTGCAAAGCTCTCTGATATCGTTTGATAATACAAATACCTGTTGTACCTAAAAATTGGATTTTGGTTAGAATCATTAGCCGAAATAATCAAATGATTCTGTTGATACATTCGAGTAATTAAACGTTTTACAATTAATAAACTAGATTTTTTGTCATAACCTAAATTTTCCAATAAAATAGATCTATTTAAACTATGATCATGAGCAAATGTATAAATATACTCCCGAAAGATAAATGGGTATAGGAAGTCATTTTTTCGAGATCTATCTAGTTCTAAATATCCTTCCTCCATTTTTTTTATTAGATTTGATCAAAGTAAGGATAGAGGATTTTTATTGGATTGATGATAAAATGATACATAGTGCGATACAGTAAAAACAAAGTAGTATAATAAGAAAAGAATAGATACCTCGGAAATAAAATAGGTAAACTCATTAACGGACTCCTCATCCTCTCCTTTTTATTTTACATCTAATTGTTTTATGTGCATTATAGGATAGGATAAAAAGATGATTAGAAATCCTTTATTTTTTCAATCCAATCGCTCTTTTGATTTTGGAAAAAAATCTCTTTATCAATATACTCTTTCTTCTACGCATTCATCCCCCCTCATAGTGGAGAATAGCTAATAGTTAGGACTTATTAAAAGAAAATCGAAAATCTGCTTATAGAAAAGCCTTTCCCGTATTAGGTACTAATTTCTTTTTAACGTCTAATTAGATCGGATAATCATTCAAATTAAGAACGTAAGCTCGTTGCTTTTTTGTTTCCCTATAATTGGAACCGTAGGACTCTATCCATTTATTCACTCGACCCAACTTTGAATTCATTTTTTTATGTTCCGCACCAAGAATTCAAATAAGGTTTGGACCGATCCGGCAAAAATGAAATATTCACAGAATTCTCCATTGATACGACATGCTGTTTTTTCCATTCATTCCTTTCAGGATCCGTCGTGGTCTTACAAACCATACCGATGGTATGGACGAATATCTTTCTTCATACAAATGCGTAAAAGATGTTAGTCGCACTTAAAAGCCGAGTACTCTACCATTGAGTTAGCAACCCCCCCCCAAAAAAAAAATTAGATTATGTAGATACAATCGGAATCAAAATAAATAAAGAGATTGAATCACACGGCACAATCAAAACATTAAACTAGCAAGAAATTTAAAGAAATGAAATATCAAAAATTGATATCAATTCTAAAAGAAGAGATCAAAAAATATAGATAAATATAAAAATATAGATAAATATAGATAATAGATAAAGTAAAATTTTATAGATCGCCTCTTATTCCTTACGCTATCCATTCTTAATCTTTCTATTTTTTTTTTTCTATTTTATTCTCTTTATGTATTCTCTACTTAGATTCGATGATTCGATTTATTTATTCTATCTATATGTCTTATATATATATACCTATATGCCTTATATATCTATACCAAAATATATATATTTAACCAAAATAGAAAATATTTAACCAAAATAGAAAATATTTAACCAAAATAGAAAATATATATATTTCTTATACGTATATATACGTATACATTTTTCATTTTCTATTTCATTTTTTATTTTCTGTTTATATAATTTCTAATTTTTTTATATAATTATATATAATTATAATTTTTATATAATATTTTATATTATATATTATTTTATTATTTTATATTATTAATATATATATATAATTTCATTTATTTTTCATTTATTTTATTATTATATATTATTTTATATATATATATTCTGATTTTTATATTTCTATCTATATTTCTATAATAGAAAATGGATTTCTATAATATAGTTTCTATAATATAGTTATTTATTTTATATATTTCTATTTCTAGTATAGAATTTCTATTTCTAGTATAGAATTTATATAAATAGAAAATAAAAAAATTTATTTAGAATAGAATATTTCTATATTTCTATTCTATTTATAGATTTGTATTCTATTTTTTTTTTTTTTTTTAGAACCTTTTTTATACATTTTTTTTTTTCAATCAAACAAAACTTTTGTATCACAACAAATCCAAGAAACCCATCACTTGAATAAAGAAAAAAAACCAAATCTATGGAACAGGGATAAATAGATCCACAGAAAAGATCAATTACCTCAGATCGGATTATATTTATTTGATACACTGTTGTCAATATGAATGTGAATATTTTGAAAAAAAAAAAATAGATTTTTGTCGTTATGTTAGCAGTCTATAGTCGAAAAAAAATAGGTATGAATAGAATATGAATAGAACAAGAGAAGGGGGGATAGTAGAGAAAAGGTTATACAAAGCTATATATGTATACGAATTATATGTATACGAATTACCCGCACCCTGTATTTTATTAAGTAAATTGTGTTTGATTAAGGCGAAGTTCCGTAAAAACTCCCGCCGTCCTTAAAATATCATGAACAGTTCCTGTAGGTTGAGCGCCTTTTTCAAGGAAATATAGAATAGCAGGAACATTTAAATAGGTTTGATTTTTTATCGGATCATAAAAACCCACTTTCCGAAGATCTCTTCCTTCTCTTCGGGATCGAACATCAATTGCAACGATTCGATAAACGGCTCATTGAGATAGAGGTAGAAAAAAAGGCCCCCCCCGTAGAAACGTATAAGAAGTTTTCTCCTCGTACGGCTCGAGAAAAAATGATTCGAAGTTCTGTATATGTATAGAATTATAGTGTCAAATAGATCCATAAAATTATCAAATCAATTAAACTATAATTTGAATCCCTTTTGTTCTTATTTTTGTCTTATTTTTGTTTACCAAAAAAGAAAAAAAAAAAACCATCTGTACCCCCCTAACTCAAGTTGGATAACTTTCAAATAGCTCAAAGGGAACAACCCTTTAGGAATTTCATTTATTGAGTGATCTCTAATCCCCTTTCCTTTCTCTTTGTTTCTTTCTTTTAGAATCTATTTGGATTCTTCATTCTGATCTAATTGTTGAGACAATTGAAAACGGTATTTCCTTGTTCCAGGATCCTTTATCTTTTCCTTGAATCGTTAGGTTTAGACATTACTTCGGTGATCTTTAATCATTTCAAAATGGCAGCAACATACCATTTTTTGTGATTTCTTTCTATTAAAGAATCAGACTAAGGGTTGATTCCTGCGCGATACACTTTATTTTTTAATCAAAAGAATTTGGTCAATTCCAACAAACTTTATTCTTGGATTTGAAACTTGTTCGAATTGGATCCTTTCTATTTCGATATCGAAAATATACTTACGAAGTTGTTCTAACTTATTGATTAGGATTAACCCTAGATTCTTGCCCCCTAAGAAAAACAAATACTTTCTACTCGAGCTCCATCCTGTAGTATTTACATTACAACCCAACAAAAAAGAGGGTTCTAGTGTATAACAAAACAAACAATGTCGAGCTAAGAGCACCTTCAGTCCTATACACTATTGCTATATGCTAGGTAATATTAAATTTATAGGATATATATTAATAGGATATATATAGGGTGGGTGTAAGAATCCACAGCCGATCGTGTCCTTCAAGTCACACGTTGCTTTCTACCACATCGTTTCAACCGAAGTTTTACCATAACATTCCTTGAGTTTTGAACTAGTATGTAATTGATTCAATTCTGGAATCGTGAATAGTCATTGTTTCAACCGGTACAAAGTAATCTAAACTTTTAACTTCTATTGGGTAGTTTCTGAAGAAGCGTCAGAAAGAATTCAATTTAACCCCACCCCCGTATTTTATTGTATGAATATTTTTTGATTTACAATTCTAATAAGATAAAGAAAGAAGTTCTTTTTGAATCTTCAAGTGACTCGATAGGATGGATTCGCCTATCTCACATTTCTTCGAGTCCCAAGGATTTATAAAAAACCATTAAAAAGGTTTCATTTTTAAATTGCCTATCTCGATATCATTATTTGAATAAAGTTTTGTTTTACAGTAAGAAACACATTTATTTTATCATCATAAGAGAAAAAAATTCCTATATTCAGATTCGGATTAAACCATCAACGATTTAAAACAAATAAATAGGTTCAAAATATCCAATTTTTTATTTAGTGTAATAGTGGATAAAAAAGACGGATGTCAGGAAAATTTGACGTTGTTATTCTTTCATACGGAATGTTAAAACCAGACTCGAAATACTAGAAAGCCATCTTATTTATCAGATAGACTAAAGAATTGTCACTGGAATTAATTATAGATATTCTATGTTAAATTATAGATATTCTATGTTAAGTTAAATAGTTAAATGGATATTCTATGTTAAATATTTAAATTTAGTAAGGGATAACAAAATTTTTCCATTAAAAAAATGGAAACAAAGGCGTTAATAAAACAAAATGCTAAGAATACATATAGCTAAGAATACATATAGCTAAGAATACATATATATATAAGCATTTCTTCATTTTATGAGTAGTTTCTTTGACTTGAGTCTTTCTAAAAATTTTTCCTAAAGTAAAGGGAATAGGATAGATATATGAATCAACCCCGTCTCAATTGTTAGATAGATTTAGAATTATTCATTCAAGCCAAAGACAAAATATCTGAAAATAAGGTTAATTAAAAGAAAATGCATATATTTCGTATGTATTTTCTTTGTTTGTTAATAAGATTTTAACAGGCCCAGGCATTGAAATTGATATCTTCCATTACTAATTAACTCCTATCTACTCTCCCAATTATATGTGAAATGATGAATGATAAATAAAAAAAGGAAGGATCCTTTTTTTTTGATATATAGAATAATAGAATAGCTGGGACGGAAGGATTCGAACCTCCGAATAGCGGGACCAAAACCCGTTGCCTTACCACTTGGCCACGCCCCATTTATATTTCTATTCAACACTAATAAAAACTAATATCGGTATTGGTTCTTCGTCAATTCCCGCCAAATATCTAGGAAATATATTAGCTTGTTGTTCGGATTTTAGTATGTGTGGATATAGAATTAAACTGAATTTGTTGATCATAATATAGAATTCAATTAAGATATTGTATAAAAATATGATTTCCTCTATTCTTTTTTTTATTTGAGAATTGAAGGATTTTTGATTGGGTGAATTTAATAAAATTTAATAAAGAAGGGTTTTTTATCTACCTGACTTTATTTTCTATTAAATTTTCTATCAATAACATATTAATAACTCAGTCAAAATACAATTATCTTCAAGAACAAAATGTTTGTTATGCTTAATATTTTTAGTTTAATTTGCATCTGTCTTAATTCTGCCCTTTATTCAAGCAATTTTTTCTTCACAAAATTGCCCGAAGCCTACGCCTTTTTGAATCCAATCGTAGATGTTATGCCAGTAATCCCTGTACTCTTTTTTCTATTAGCCTTTGTTTGGCAAGCTGCTGTAAGTTTTCGATGAGATCTTTAATACTGTCCTAGAATAATTCATGATTTATTCGACAAAAAAATTATAGCAATTGATAAGATCAGATAAGTTTTATAGTATAAGCTCTTAATTCAAACATACAAGTTCAAGTTATTGTATAAACGCGACAATTTTTGATCACCCCATTTTTTTTTTCTTTTTTCTCATTCTGAACTTTTTTCCATTTCAGATCCTATTAGATAGTTATAAAAAAAAAAATATCGAATTTTTGGTATGAAAGAAAATTATTGGCAATGAAAGATTAGACTCTTATTACAAATGAATCTAGAGAATTCTTTTCTATTTCTAGAAATCGATTCATTTCTTGGTGTTAAAATAGAATATGTGGTATAGTTAAAATAGAATATGTGGTATAAAAATAGATTCTCTATTTTTTTTTCCAAACAAAAAAAAAGATCTTGGAGATTTTATAATGCTTACTCTCAAACTCTTTGTTTACACAGTAGTGATATTCTTTGTTTCTCTCTTCATCTTTGGATTTTTATCTAATGATCCCGGACGTAATCCTGGGCGTGAAGACTAAAAAAAGGGTTCTTCTTGATTTTTAAATGTTCTTAGCATTTTTTTTTATCTATTCTACAATTTTAAATATTAAATAAAGCAAAAGGGTTCGCTTAATTTGAAAGAAAAGATAAAAAAAAATTCCAAGTCATCGCCGGAAAGAAAGGGATTCGAACCCTCGGTACGAATAATTCGTACAACGGATTAGCAATCCGACGCTTTAGTCCACTCAGCCATCTCTCCCGATTTTAAAAGAATAATTACTATGTTATATTACATAACACGAAAAAAGGCTTTTTGTCTTATTTTTCTCTTTATTACTTTCATAATTATCTATTCTTTTATAATTATCTATTCTTTTATATATGTATTAAATATAATTTAGTATATCCTATTCTATTTAATATATCATATTAATATTATTTTTTTATTTAATATTCATTTTTATTATTTTTTTTATTTTATATTTTTATTTTTTATTCTATTTTTATATTATATATATTAGTATATAATTTAATGTATAATACAACTAGTTCTATTTGTAGACTATAATACAACTATAAAATAAATAAAATATTTAAAAGAATGAAATATATAAAAATGAAATATATAAAAAAAGTTAAATATATAAAACTTTCATCCGCAATTCTTACAATTTCATTTAGAATTTAGATATTTAGATTAAGGGTTCTAAAAAAATATCTCCACCTTAATATTCCAACCAACCAATCAATATATATCAATCAATATATAGAATATTGATTGATATAATATAGAAAAGAAATAAAAAATATCAAATAAATAAGACTTCTTTATTTTTATTTTTTTATTTATTTATATATATATTTATTTATATATATATATATTTATTTATATATATATAATATATATTATATATAATATATTATATATATATAATATATTATATATATTTATTATTTTATTTATATTATATATTTTTATTTATATTATATATATATTATTTATATTATATATATATTATAATTATTTAATTATTATAATTTTATAATTTAATTATTATTTTTAATTAGTTTTATTATTATTATTATTTTTAATTATTTTTATTATTATTTATTTTATTTCTATTTCTTTTTCTATTCTATTTTATTTTTATAAATTCTATTCGAAATTCTAAATTAGAAAAGGTTATTTGATATAAAGCATAAAAGATTAGATTATTTAAATCATAAAAAATTATTTGATTTTTAATATTTGATTTAGAAAATGATTTCTAAAAATTTATAAAGGATTAAATTTAAATTAATTAATAATTAAATTAATTAATAATTAAATTAATAAAATAATTAAAAAATAATTTAGTAATTAAATTAAATTAATAAAAATTCAAAAAATGATTAAAAAATTAATAAAATGATTAATAAGAATAATTAAAAATTTAAAGAAATTTATTTAAATAATTTAAATAAACTATTTCTAAATTTCTAAATAAACTAAATAAAATAGTTAAATAAAATAAAAATATATTCTATAAAATAATATATTCTATAATAATAGAATTATAATAATATAATTCTAATAAAATATATTCAAAATGCTCAATTGTCTTACTCGACAAAAGGTTCATTTATATACAATAATCGCATCGTAGCGGGTATAGTTTAGTGGTAAAAGTGTGATTCGGTCGCTTAACCCTAATAGTTAAGGGATCCCTCGGCTCATATTCCGATGAAAAACTTTATTTCTTAAAAAGATTTAATCCTTTCCCTCTCAATGAAAATTCGAGGAAGAATATACATTCTCGTGATTTGTATCCAAGAATCAATTAGAAATTGAAAAGTTGGATTATGAAATTACGAAACATAATTTTTTTTTTTTATTGGATCAATACTTTCAATTGAATGAGTATGAGTAAAGGATCTATGGAAAAAGACAGAAAAGTTTATTTCTAATCGTAACTAAATCTTCAATTTTTTCTTTGTTTTGTATAGTCGAGATTGAAGCAAAATAAGTATTAAACGATGACTTTAGTTTACTATAGGCATCGACATCTTGTTTTAGCTCGGTGGAAACAAAATGCTTTTCCTAAGGATTCTCTCAAATAGAAATAGAGAACGAAGTAACTAGAAAGATTATAAAAATCCCACTCGTCTAGAGGGATCATCTAGAAAGCG
>CAOJCS012571901.1:0-26802 GCA_948332485.1 Euphorbia guentheri
ACTCGACTAAAAGGAGAGGGTTCAACAAAGCAGAGGACGACTTTCGAGTTAAGTAAGCTAAGGGTGAAAAGTCTAAAGAGTCAAGGGACGTAGTTACTCGACTAAAAGGAGAGGGCCCAAAGGAAGCAGCTCGACCGGAGGAAGGAGAAAAGGAACTTGAGCAGACCAATTATAGCTATAATTAGAAATTAATCTCATGTTTTGGGACGGCAAGATCCATCCAGAAAGTGTTCAGCAAGGTACGAATTAATGGGAGGAAGAGACTAGTAGCTTAGCTTTTTTTCTTTATTCCTTTCTCAAGATGAGAAGAAGAAAATACGGATCAAACTCTTCTTGGGCCTATAACGAAAGTGGTAGAACCTCGTGAACCAGGCGTAAGACTTCCCAACCTTCTGTGGACCTTTCTTCTCTTATGAGAAGATTTTGGCTACTTTCTTTAGAAAAGTGATTGATAGAGAGTCTCTGTCTAGTTAAAAAACGAATCCACTCGTGGAGTGCTAGTGGTATAGTAGTTGTGTGGTAGTTGAGACTCCGACCCTATCTCTTAAAGCTTCTGCCTTCAGACCTGCCCTCTTTTTCTTACCTCCAATAGATAAGAAGCGCAAGGGTGTTATTCTGGGAGTCTTGCATGCCCCAATAGAAAGATTTATTAGACTAGAGATAATAATACAATTTAGGAAGAAGTGAATAGAAAGAAAAGACTCCTACTCTAAATAGAGTTTAGGAAAGGAAAGAAAAGCTGAGGAGAGTACGATCCAGTCTATCCTGTCCCTTGGATCTGACTTTCTCAGGGCAAAGTCAAGTGATCAAGCCAGCTAGGGATCTTGCAAAGGCAATCTCTGAGTCCGTTGAAGTTAGTAGCTTATGGAGGTATGTATGTTTACCACCCGGCTCTTGCTGCTGTGCGTGGAAGCTTCATACCGGCCTTCTCGCTAGTTGCCTTTTTACAGTGGAGGTTAGAATAGCTTTCCTTCATAAGGCTCTAGCTCTAAGAAGCTAACAATCCCCAGGGCTATTCCTAAGGGTTTCTGGGGAAAAGGATAAGATAAAAGGACTAAGGGGAGAGGGTATACCAGTCCTATCATGAATAGGGTGTTTTCCAGTTATTCCAGATATAGCTGGGTAGAGGGTTATAAGGCATCCTTCTCCTTGGCAAGATTCAGTTTTATCGCTTTATTTCGATGGCTAGACTAGTTTGCCGCCTATTTCCCTTCGAGCTAGTTGCTTTCTTTCGCCCTATCAGTCCTATCCCCTTGCAGCCCTTGGGATGAAGCAGCGTGAGCTCTTTTCTACCGATATTTCCAGCTGGGTAGTTTGAGCTTTTGATCTTGATGTAAGCAAGTGAGCGAGCCTGTGAAAAAGCCATCAGGGTCAAGTGCCTAAGCTAATGGAATCTCCAGTTTTTGTGCTAGTAGTTGCATCTGTCTAAGTAGTAGTTGCCCATCCAATTCAAGTGCTTTCCTATGGCTAAGGAGTCTTTGTCTACGGATAAGAAGTAGTTTACTATTCTTAAGTAGTAATTGCCTCCGCATAACCATTAGTTGCATACCCAAAAGGAGCATCCATAATTAGTCAAGTTCCCTTTCATTCTGATTTATTTTAGCGAGTGCAAAGCAAGCAAGCAAATATCCTAACTTCGGAGTCAGGAATTCAAAAGAGGTTTATGTTCGCTCTGCAGGCACGAACTAGTCGAGATGTATGTGGTGCCCTTTCATTCGCACTGGTGAGGGAGAGAGAAAGCTCTCGTTAGGTCTTGGTATGGTTGCCGCGGGTTGTCGTCGGCCCGACGGACTTTGGGAGAAGGGCTTCTCTCGCTTTCTGTACTCCTCTGACTTTCAGTCTGCCACTTCCGTTACAGTTGTACATGATCGATCCACTCTTTGGTCGTCTGTTTAGGGATTTGACAGTCGATTTATCCCCTGTATCTATCTATCCGTAACCTAGCCATCTGTCACATGTACAAATGTAAAGAGGTTTTCCACCTTGTGTCGTATGAATAGAGTCGGTTACCGCTTGCTTGCCATTCATCCGCCCTACTGCATGTAGTTTGTTCTGATCCCCAAATTCCACCTAGTCCCCTTCCATTGCATTTGTTTTGATCTCACAATTCCACCAGTCTCACTCACAAACCACTCACTTGATTATACATTCATTATTCGTCTAGTGGAGGCACTGAAAGTGTTGATACCCAATCTTTTATGCCAAGCAGACGAAGACATCCTTCCGCCTCTTCTCGACCTTCACATACTTCGGGACCCTCACATACCTCTCCTTCTTCATTTTCCTTTTTCACCAAAAATGGTTTCATCACTTCTATCTCATTCCGAGCTTACAGAATTGGGCTGGGCACCTACTACTTATGCGTCAACCATCACTTATTCATCGTTGGGAACCGGGCGTCTTCGAGACGAAAACCAGATTCATCTTATGTGCCTATTCGTTTTCGTTCATCACTAAAAAAAGACATCCCTTGACTCGCCAATAGCGCCTCTTTGCACCAGCAGAGCAGCGGTTCGGTTCGATTCAGCCACGAAAGTGACAACATCAAGGACACAGATATCCCTGTAATCAAGCAATGAGTATTGGTTCAAACAGTAGCGTTGGTGACACCATAAAGGAAAGGGAAAGGCGACTGAATCACTTATTCAAGTCATACTAAACCTAAACCAGGCAAATTCCCATACAATACATGGAGTGTATTCCCTTTGTCATCTCTATAAGATACAGAGTGTCGATTGTATGGTAGATGAAAGCTTCAATTAATATAAGATACAGAAGAGCCAGCACATTGAAGATGAAAAGTGATCCCCTCCCACAAGGGTCTGAGAAAGCTGTTCTCGATACACCTACTCGGTCATCAAACTCATTTACCATAAAATCAATCCCACTAGACCACTATAAATGATAGATGTGTAAGGAAAAAACTACCTCGATCCCGATCAAGGCATATTGGTAGTTTACTTGCTTCTTTTATAGAATAAGGAAGTGGCAGCAGTGTTTTATAGAACAGCTTTTAGGTCTTCGTTGATCACTTCTGCTTAATTAAAGCACTTCTCTTTCTCGCTTTCTAGGTTTCGAAAGAGAATAGGCAGTTCTTGTGAACGACTCCGATGAAATTTCTATTTAAGAAGAAGCCGGTGGAGGAGTGAAGCTGCTTGACCGAATAGGGCAAGGAGTGACTCGCTTTTCCGAAAGATTTAGTCTTCGCCTCTTCCCCTCAAATCGCGTATCCCTGTCCTTATTGACTTAAAGCTGGTTTAATAAAGCACTGCTCTTTCCTCACATCTACCTAAGCAAGACCCTCAACTAAGTCAAGAAAGGCCACCGCACCGAGACGCACTTTATAAATAGAAAGACATTTACATTGGGTGTAATCGCTCAGATCTTCATTGAGTTGGCTTCTCCGGAGAATCCTCGCTTTGTCTAGATAGCGATACAAGCAGTCCCCTCGTTGTAAAACCTTTTGTTTTCAATTTCATAACTGAGGGCAACCTGATGCACTCCATTGATAGAGTTTCCAATGATGTCAAGATATGGGGTAATTTCGTTTCGAGTCGGAGGAAGAAGATAGTTCTAGCTCGTTTTTAGGGCCTTGGCAATCTAGAATAATAATATTCTCATCCTTCTTTGTAAATGAAGAGTTCTATCGAGGAAGCCATTGCGCTTTCCCATTCATCCCGTTAGTGCAAAGCCTTCATATGAGAAAGAAAGCAGCGAGATAGATGGATCTAAATAGAAAGAAAGGGTTTTTCAAGTCTAATATTACAGGCTTCAGTTCAGTTGTAAAAGGTGTGTTTTCTCTTTTTAGGTAGAATCGATAGCTTGTGTCCCAAATGCTATAGCTTGATTGAACAGCCTTTCCTCTATCAAGTCTTAAAGGTAGCAGTTACAGTCCTGTCCCTGACCTCAACTCCGAACTCGATGTAAGAACTCCCTTCTCTATCTCAGTTGCAGAAGTCAGGTAAGCCGAGCTTAGTCTTTGATAAACAATTTGTTAATACTCAACGCTGGCAGTTACAGCCTATCTTTTCCTTTTCTTGCTTTATCTCAATCTCTCCGCTATCTATTATCTATCAAGTCTCCCTCCCGGTATGCTCCTTACGCTATGGACTTTTCTTGCTTATTTCATTCCATCTCTGCTCCTGGAAACAAATCAAGACTAAAACTGTCATAAGGTTGACACACTAGACGATCTTGACAGGCCATGAATCTGGTAGGCACACAAAGACCTTCCACACGACTTATCTTCTTTTTATTCTAACCTCATTTTATAAGTATAATATAGAAATGATAGTTTAAGATCGAAGACTTCGAAGGGTGTCAATGCTGAGGCATCCATTCCTGCCTGTTGTTTTGTTGGTAATAGAGAGTCCAGTACGACTGAGATAGGGTTTCGAAGAAGGGTTTCACTTGAACAGGCTTAGAACAGTCTTCTGTCAAGGGAAGAACTATAAGATGGAAAGGCCTTAGAATCTCGAATGAGAAGCAAAAAAAGTACCCTTTTTCGGTGTGTATCGCACGATCGACTCAAATCGAGACACTGGCTGAGACGGAACGAAGAGAGAACAGAGAGTCCGCTCACTCGATCGATACCCCTAAGATAAGAAGGGGATTGTACTCACTTCTCTCTCTTTTGTCTATTTCGTGGCCATTACCAACTTTCAAAGATAATAAATGCAGAGCCGGGAATTCCTCAATGCTTCTCTTTGGAGTTGGTTTTGGTACTGACCAAAGGTTGAGATCGAAGGAAAACTAATTACTTTGACCGAGCAAGGGGTGGCTCGTCCTGCTAAGAGTAGTAGCACCCCTATGCCCACTCACTCTGCGCCCCCTATTTATTATATTATCACACTTGCTACCTCTGAACCCAATCTCGTCTCGCGTGGCTGTCACTGACCACTGTGCCTCTCTAGGCTTGCCTCTGTTTCTCTAGTAATGTGCCTCCACTCTCGGAGGTCTTGGCTCATACCCTTATGTACCTCTGTACCTCTGAACTCAAATACTCGATGCCTCACCAAGAGGTCTGAGCATTCTGCTCATCTTTGCCTCAAATTCACGGATGTGTCTGACCCCAGTCTTCACCCTGTACTGAGCCTTGTGCCTGCAAGTCACCCTCATGGTTGTAATGCCCACTTCCAGCCATGTACTAGTGCCTCGATTGAACAACCCTCGAGTTGTAGTGCTACCCCGTTTACACTTATCATTTCATTATCAGAACTAGCATCTTGCCTCATTTGCCTCAATCTCGGTGCCTGGTGGTCTCCCCCACTCAAGCTTGGAACCCAACTCTGAGAATCTCGGATAGTGCTTTCCGTAGTGCCTCAACCCACTGGTCTTCACCCTCGGTTAGCACGACTCAAAACCCACTGTAAACTCATGGTTGTGTTGCCGGAACTAGTGCCTCAGTCCGGAAGACCTTCACCCTGAGTAAGCTTAGTACCCATCTTGATCTCGTGCCTTCTTCCCTGAATTCCCTCACCCCTGTGCGTCTCATCTAGTAGGAAGTAGTCTTGGCATTGATCCCACGACATACATGGCTATCGCCCCTCTAGGCGGCTAGCGTGGTTACCCCTCACCACTTAGCGTTTTCTTTGCCAACATGTCCTGTAGGTTCACATGGGTAACCAAAGACTTAGAAGGATATACTGGAAGTATCCTAGCATCCCGATGTTTCTTTGTCTTTAGCCTTCTTGCTTGATTGTTGCATTGGTTTAGTCAATCCGACCGGCAGAATGCACTCGCTTTTGTGTTAATGAAATTATTTGTTAGTCTCCTTTGATTCAAAACCAACCGGAACTACAACTGAACAGAGGCAAGGACACGTCTATGAGGCTTCCTTTTCTTACTCTAGGTCTTTTCTTAGGTTTAGGTAAGGCTTAAGGGGCGTAGCGGTTATGCCTTTGCCCCCATTCAAGCCCCTGGGGTACTCAAAGTCGTATCCCATGTATTTCATGATTCTCCGAAGGGCGAGTCCGAAGAATGTGAGTTCAGGTTTTGCCTTAGCCTTAGGTGCCACACCAACCCTCCTTGATCTGACCTGATGCATATCCTAATCATATTAGGACCCTTTCCCCACAGCTCCTTGAAAGCTCTCGACTCTGGAGACGGAGGTCAAGGTGCAATTGAATCCCTTGCTCCATCTTGCCTTCTCCATCGGAGGTATAGGAATGTCAAGGGTCATTACAACACACTTCTTCACCCCGATAACATCATAAATATGGATTACATATTTATAGGAACTGACTTAGCTTCCACGGGGCTCAAGGTGAGCTTCGTTTTCTTCGTCTTCCGGGTCGAAGCCTTTCAAACGAGCATATATTTGATCAACCGCCTCCCTACTCCGGTGCTTGGTGGCAAGTCCCCTATTTTGAAAGCAACCGGATTACAGTAACTGTAGATTGGGCCGGCACTATCTCCTCAACTAAGTCCTTAATCTCCAATACCGGGGCAGTGGAGTTCGCCAAGCGCATTCTAGTGCGCCGTGGACTTATCACCCATCTCAATAAAATAAATAAGGTGTCCCCCGCCTTGCTAAGAATCGTTCGTAACAAGGTAGCTGTAGGGATATAACCGTAGGATTGAATCCGAGTAAGGCCCAGTTTCAGCAATCAATGGAAGGTTAGGCCCGATTAAGCAATTTCAAGCCCTCCCGCAAAGAGTCGTTGTCGTTCGATAGAGTTTTTTATAATATAGGGCTTGCTTAAGTTCGCCTTCCTGGTTCTAGTGATGATGGTTCCCCTCCCTCTTTCAGTTCCGAAGCGCTATCCCTTTCGCTTTATCTTTAGGAAGGTTATTGAGTCCAGGGGGCCGGCAGGGCATATACAGAGGGTTGATTCGGGAAAGTAAGAGCCTATGTGCGTGCTGTACCTGCTCTTCTTCTTGTGCCTAAAAAGGATGGGACATGGCGAATGCGCATTGATATGATATGATAGTAGGGCGGTGAACAAGATTACCGCTTTCCTATTCCTCGCCTTGATGATCTCTTAGACCAACTCCATGGTGCTACCACCTTCCTTCTCAAAGATTGATCTTTGAAGTGGATACCATCAAATTCGAATGAGACCGGGAGCTCCAGGCAAGTGATTTGCTCTTTACCTTGACTACAGCCGGGAGACGCAGGGAAAACCTATTACTTTAAGCAGCTTTTATTGGACTTTCTCTTACCCTTGTGCTGGCAGGTTCGATACTATACTCCTTGCTTGTGGATTCTAAACCTGGACTTACCCATTCAATCAATGCTTTTAGGACATTAACTATGTAACCTCCGGTAAGAAAGAGCCTCATTCTCGAACAGGGGGCAGCCAAAGAGGGTATTTAAGTTCTTGCTACGAGCCCATTAGTTTTGTACTCAGAGAAGAAGGACTTCTTTCAAAGAACCGATTCTTTTTCTTTTTACGGTAAGGTAAGTTAAGTTAATGGTTAAACCCCTAATATTATAGGGGCGCGCCGTAGAAGCCAATTCGGTGAAAGAATGCAGGCAGCTTTAAGGAGATTCACAAGAGAACCTACCCTGGCCTCCTTCACCTTCGAAAGAAAGGCACGCTACCCTACCCACGGACCGACAGATAGGACGGCACCAGAAGCAACCTCTCTTTTCTTTATACGGCACGAAATAGCTATTGGATGGGAAAGCAGTATACGAAGGACTAGTACCCAAGCATCAGGAGATGGTTTTTATCCCTTGAAGAAGCTTATTGTGTGTCAAAATAAAGTCTCAGAATTGACTCCGCAGCTCAGCAAGCGCTCGAAACATAGCGTCAGGGAATGACTTGAGCGAGACGAGTGCGTATCCCAGCATAGGCTAGACAAGGCGGTACACTGAACACCAAGCCAATCCCGATGAAAAAGAAAAATGGATAATGAGCGTTCACTTCAGGCTCTACAAGCTCTTTTTTTTCTTTGTTTACTCAACCTCGTAAAGACAAAGCAAAGAAGAAAACCTTTCTTTTCTACGCTTTCTTATCCTATTCTTTTTCTAGTGAATTTCTATGGGCGAGAGCCTTTGCCCAAGTTAGGATAACTAACCAATTTACTGATCCACTTGAATTTCTACTTTACTTGACTAGTAGAGCCGGGCTGGCTACTGCTACGTACGACGAAATCCAAAAAAACGAAAGATGTTCCCGGTAGCAAGCATTGCCCGCAGCGGATCTAATACTAGCAATGACTAACTGACCAAGCTGATCCAGAAAGTGTACTGTAACTCCGAGCCAAACGGTACGACTATTTCCAAGGGCTAGATTCGAGTTCCAGGCCCACACAATGATAAAAAACCAAAGAAAAGCAAGCAACAAAGGATGCCAGGAAAGAAAACAGTGAAGGGGCACCCGCTTCGTTCCCTAAGAATCCTGAAATGAAATAAAAGAAAATACCTCTTCTCTTCTTAGTTCAGATTCTTTTCATAGCTGTTTCGCCGAGTTATTCGAGGATTTATAGTTTAGACGTATTTCTTATTTATTGGACAAATCCTTGTTAGCCTTAATGATGGCCTTTCTTATCACCGATATTTCGAGTTGTTATTTATAGCTTCTATATCTTTATAGTTCTCGCTCATAGTCTAGTCCTCGTGCTTCCGCCTGCGTTGAAGTTCAGTTCTTCTATTATGAAATGAAATTTCTACTTTATTTCGAATTATAAAAGTCTAAGATATCTTAGAGAGTCTCAGTCTAGTCCTTTGTACCAGAAGAGTAAAGAAAGGAGGATAAACTAAAGACGAAAGAAAGGGGGCAAGGAATCCCGCCTAGTCAAGCTGCACGCAATCAACAAAACAAAAGAAAAAAAAACCTCTCGAGGAACACAAAGCCAATCAGGTCTTTCGTTTCAATTTGTAAATTCAACAAAGACAAAGTAGGATCCTCGGCAATCAATAAGGGATGGATCACGCTTATCCATGGGAACTACTATTAGATTTCGATCATGATCTGCAATTTAATCTTTTAGGGCATATTTCGATGAAAAAGGGGGGGTTTCTTATCCTCCGCTCGCGGAGTCGTTTAATCAACTCTTTCTTTCCAGCAACTCATCAAGGAAGACCCGTTCTAGATCTTGATTTGCTTCCGTATGTAATAGGACCTCCCTGAAGTTGGTATTAGCTTAGTTCGAAAATTCTGGATCCTGAGGCATTGAACTCCTGGCTGCATGGGAGATCTTAAAGCCTGGTCCGTCCAACGAAACGAATTCTGGTCTTTGCTCATGGAATGAGATAAGATAATCAAATTTGTCTGATTGACTTCATCAGGAGATCGCTAGGGTATGCTGTACTTTCTTTCTCCTGGTATGCTTCAGAACACACATGCCTGTGATCGATCTCTTTCAACCTTGGTATCTCAGTCTGCTTTCCCTGCTAGCATCCGTTTCTTTTCCCTTTCCTCGGAAGTCTGGTCTGAGTCTTTCATCAAGTAAAAGGAAGAGCACCTCTTGTGGATCACTCCCTCCCGCTGTGTTCTTCTTTCAATGCAAGTTTGAAAAAGCAGATATGCAATCGGCTTAAGCATAAGCAAAAAAGAGTAAAGTAAATTAGAGGATCGGATCTAGATCTATTCTATAAAGCTTAAGTTAGTGATATCGGTCTACAATACAAGTTTCCGAGTCATGAAGGACTCTCAAGGGAAAAAGGGTAACGCACAAGAGAGTTATAAATAAGGCCAATGCCCCTTTTCTCTCATAGCCCTACCCTAGTGGGAATCTCTGATGTGAAAACAAAAAAAAGCATCCCTTCCAAAAGAGCTCTGCTAACACAGGCTAATTACCTCGCTCGAACTGAAACAATTGAATTAACCGAAGGTTCTTTCACTGCAGAATACCGAGAGTAAGAAGCAACCTTCCCCTCTACCCTTGGTACAGAGCTTCCTTTGCGAGAACCTTTCATCCGAATCGCTGTCACTCCCGGCGGATTCAACACGAGCTATTAAACGACTCTAGAACAGCGAAAAAACAGAGCTAATACCGATTCCTGCCCCCAACGGTCCAGATATGGAATAACCTGTCCCTGGTTAAAGCTTTCAACCTGCCGGACCCTTGACTCATTACTTACTCTATTTCCTTCCGAACTCGAACTCATTGACTAATCAACGTAACTGAAGCGAGCAAGCTAGCGAAGCTATCTATCTCTGCGAGCCGGGTCTCTCACTCTATAAAGTCGCGGTCACTTCGAAAACCCTCTATCTCTCGCTTATTTTACTGCTTCGAAGCTATCTCTCTATCTAAGCGAAGCGGCCTCTAAGCTCGCAACCTACTTTGATTCAAAAGGCAAAGGGGGCAAAAAGTTGATAAAAGAACTTTTCTTCCCGGAAAGAGAAAACGGCAATAGCGCGATGCAAGGCATTACCGCACTGATAGCTGAGAAGGAAGCGATACAGCGTACAGCGAACAACGCACGCTCCTACTGCGCTTACCACTTCACTTTAACAGCCCAGCTCTTAACACTAGATAGACTGATTTTCCTAGGCAGAAAAGAAGCTTTCTTCACTTTGACGATCCGGGGATGCGAAGTGGATAATAACATCGGAAGCAGCTTCAACATAAGACACACCTCAGTTATGCCTATGGCTTTTTCTTCGAAGTCCCTGCGCGCACATGCGACGATTATATATATAATATACCATAGAGTCGATGAGGAAATGGCCATAACCTTGGGTTGTCAGTAATCATCTTTTCTATTAGGGTTTAAATAACCTTATTAGATGACTCGGCCTGACCATTAGCCTGAGTATAGTAAGAATGAATGATCTCAAAAGAATATGCAACACTTGTTCTCCTGTGAAACCTTTTTCCTTCTACCGTCGGCTAACACGAGGTAACTTAAAATCATCCCTTTTCCGGGCTTTTTCAGACAAAGATCGGCATAACTCTCCAGAAAGCGAAGAAATAAGTGCCTCGAAAAGGCCGATGAAAGCATCTCCCCCGGAAAGAAAAAGGTCTGTAATATTCTAGTTTGCCTCTTTACCGGGGCTACACACAGATAGGGAACCATTATCTAAGGTAAGTTGGTACTAGTAGCGGGGAGTAACCCTTTATACCTCCTGTTCCTGAACGCCCTCCGCGAGTGTCACATCGTGAGTCGTGTTCTTACGGTTGGGAGGCCGGCTGGAAAGAATGAAGTCAGGTCCGGGGCGATAATCGCCGTCATAGGAAGACCGGATCTCTTGAGTAGCGGAAGAGATGTGGCAGCCTAACTGCCAGGTAGATTAACCACCTACTTTCGACTCCCCAAGGAAAGAGCAGCTATTGGGCAATGATGATTGAGCTCACCTAAGAGACCAAACGGATCTCATGCCAATCCTCTCATTGGGGTCTTATCGCTTCCTTGTAATACGTCAATTGCCTACGTGTCCCCCTCTCTTTCACTCCTTATGGCATCTGGTTTCAGTGTAAGCTGGATTGCCACGTTCAATGGCTGCGGTAATAATAAGAGGGCGAATGGCGACTTCAAGAACCTGGGCCTGGTGAAATCTTGAACGCAGCCCTTCTCTTCTTCCTTCAAGCCTTCAAACAGGTTCCCTTGGCCTGGCTGGTCTCCATAAAACATAAAAGAAGAAAAGTCTTATCCAGCTTTCCGGCTCATACATCTAGCCTGCGGCTCATAGTCCTTCCCCGCTCCCATCTTCATTCATTCACTCCTTGTCGCCGGTTCGGATCCCTTCACATAGATTCATTCAGGGGTTATGCGATTAGCCGTTCACTTGGTTAGTCAGGTCAGTCGTAGACAGCCGAAAAAAGAAAGGGCCAGGACTTAAGGACATGAAACAATATTGAAAAGTTCTTATGTTTCGAGCAAGTCAATAAGGGGTAAGCGGTGTCACCCCGCATGGGACAAGGCGAGGCGGAGGTCCTACTATGATAGGCGTGTTGGCCTTGGAAGAGAGATTGATCCACACGAAGCCATTTGATTGGCGCAACCGTCTATTTCATATCCTTGTCTTGTATCGGATTTGGTTGGTTACTATTAAATTAAAGGTTCCGTTTCCTAATCAGTAAGGCGAAAGGGTGCCTAAATAAGTTCGTCAGCATAAAACAAACCTTCACCTCCGGTGTATCATGTTATGGAAAAGCGTGGTCATGGCTCGCTGATAAGTTGCCCTGCGCTCTTAAGTACGAATGGCCTTTAAAGGCAGGGGGTAGATAAAAGTTCTTGTAGGTCTACCCCCAAACTCTTAGCAGCTACTGATCCTTACCAGCCAACCTCTTCGATTGATCGAGTCGAGACCAGCAAGCAACAAGCTACGTCTTTAAAGCCAGGTTGTGTGGATTCTATGCAAATCGGTATCTATCCATTCTAGCTCCTCACTACTAAAGAAAAGAGTAATTGCCTATTCATCCTGGCTTCCACCTCCTCCGTTGCCCACAGCCAGGTACACGGGTCTTCTCATAAGTCCATAAGTTTTGGGTCCCAGTTAGTAGTTCTCCCTTAAGCTTAAGACAAACTTTTGGCATGAAGCCCTTCATAGGATCCCATAACCTATCTCCCTTCTGATAGAGAACCTATCCCTTTGAATCAGGGGTGCCCCACCAGGTTGATCTGGGTGTGCCTATCTTTCTTTTAGGGTCTTATCATTCTGCCTCTGGTCATTCTCATGTTACGTATAGATCATATTCGCAGGATCATGAATGTTCTCCGCCTGATTTGGTGGAACTAGTCTTAGAATTTTGAAATCAAATTAAGGGTGACCTTGCTCCTCCGGAGAGGGATGAACTTGATCTTGAATATCTTGCATCATTACTTCAAACTGAAGAGTTCTACAGCAGGAAAAGGAAAGTGAGCAAGGGTGTGGGTGAGCGGTAAGGACCGTCATGGACTTGTTTCTGGTTTAGAATTCCAGTTGTTATATAAGGTTAGGGTGCAGCTTTCGATCAGGAAGTCAACCGTAAAATAGAATTACCCTGTGTAGTGAGGCTAAGCACAAACTTTGACAGAGAAGTACTACGAATCGAAGTCTTCAAATTCCATTTTAGATAAGATTTGTTGTAAGTGAAGTTGAATGCCCCGAAACTTTATACTGATGTTTTCGTGGGGTAGTTCATGTGTATCCGCTTGTGTCTGCGGATTATCCTATCCCCTATTCCAAAAAAGCGAGGGCGGAAGTGGAGGTCTAGCACAATTCCTAAATCATTCCTATTCCTCTTCCAGCTCTTATTTGAATAGGCCTTCACCTCTGCTTCCCATGCACCTAGAGGATCTAACACTGATGATTACTATACTATAGATCTGGAAGTGACTTAGATGCTGGTTCAAGTGAAAAAAAAGGATGCCTTTGATAAGCAGCTTCCCCTTAGTTTCCAGTAAGCGTCTTAGTTGCTTTAGTCAGTAGGGCAAGAAGCTTGGCGACTGTGATAAGTATGCATTTCTAGTTCTGGGCCAAGTCTGTCAATTATGTCCTTCCTTCATGTCCAGCATTATAAGGTAGTGAAAGCGGAATCTTACACCGGGACTGCAACGCTGACTTTTACTGCTCTTCTCAGATGAACCTCTTTTGTTAGGATTGGCTGCCCTGAGGTTCTTGTTTGGAGTCATTTGTTTATCACAGAACAAGTCCCCCTCAGTCACTGCCATAGTTGACCCAGTACCAACCCTCTCTTCCAGATCCTCCAGGCTAAATCACTCTCCTCGCTCGTTAAACTCGCACCTTGACTACACCCATCTTTCTCGGCTTTGTTACCCAGACACTCATCCTGAGCAATCTCTTCCGGTTCCGCAGTGTCCAGATCTGGCATCTTTGCCTCTTCTTGTTCAGGGTCCTCTAGAACCGCAAAACGGTTCGGGCTGACTAGGTCTAGGTGGGTCATTCCACTAGCACAACTAGTGTCCAGCTCCTCCCCCCGTTTACCATTGTCACTACTGGTACCTGACCCCGTCGGCTCGACATTTTTGCAAACACCGACCCTTACTCAATAGGGCAATGAAAAGAGGAGAACGAGGACAGCTGACTACCACTAAAAGTCAGACTACGAGTACACATTGTATGATTGAAAACTGCCGCTGCGTACTACCGCAGGTCTGACTGCTGTCTTCTCTCCAACAGCTGCTTCAATCAATGTTAAGTCTGACTACGAGGCTTCTTAGCCCGCAGCTGACTACTTATTGAAAGACCGAACAGGAAATTCAATACTACAACAACTGTAAACATTCCCTCCCCGCTCTTTGATCGACTTGCCCGCACAGCGTCTTTTTTGAGAGAAGAGGTAAAGGGGCTAAGTGACTCTCGAAAGTCGTCTTTTGTATCGCGTCAAGAAAAATGACATAGATAAGATCATTGCTTGAAGAGTTTCATTGTCGAATTGATCTCGGAATTGGATCCCAATAGTAGCTGCTGCCCAAAGGTCCTTTATGAAAGGAAAGCCGGTCCACAGCAGTGAAAGTACGATTGATTTTGTCGATCGAACGAAATCTTGCTTTTTTTTGCCTCTCTGGCTTGACTACTCTGCTTGCTTAACACAAGTGTGATTTCACCTTCACGGACTACTTTACTACCCTCCGGCTCGAAAGCTAGAAGCAAGGGATTGAGCGTTAGCGCTTTAGTTCCCGAATAATTACTAATTTAAGCAAGAACTTTCCTCTCCCTTCGGCCTTTTGGTCTGGTCTCGTAACTACGTTACTTTCGCTTTCACCGGTTGCCTACGATCCTTTCTTTTTCTTACTATTGCAGAGCAGAAAATCAGAGAAGATTTTTCGTAAGTAACTTAGTGCCTAAGAAGGGCTTGGAAATAAGGGTCTTATTTGTTTGTGGATTGCGTGCAGCTTGACCCCTTCTTTAGGGCTTGGGAGTGAATTCAACTTGAGACAAGTTTAGCAAAGCAGCTCATCAGGTAACACAGGTATCCGTCCAACCTCTATCAATCGGTTTTTCCTATTTCAATCGCTTGAATTGAATCGGTCCAACCGGGAATCTTGAATCTCTAACCATCGCATCTGTCTGACTAATGGGAATGGGATAGATTGGCCGCCTTTCCCAGCTATAAGCCACCATTCTAAGAGCAAAGTAGAAGTTAATTTAACTGACCTGCAATGCCGCCTTTGTGCCATCATTTTGTATTAGGATTTTGAGAAAGAGTGAAGTCGGATTAGCTCGAAGGCTCCATGGTAAGGACCGAAGGGATGAAAGGTTCTCGCAATGGAAGCTCTGTACCAAGGTAGGATAAGTGTTTTTACTGTTAGAATGTTAAGTGGAGATCCTAAAGGAAGTCTCGGTATTCTGGCAGTGACGGCGAATTCCATTGTTTAAGCTTTTCTGTGTTAACAGAGCTTGAATAGGATGATTTTGCACATCTGAGATTCCAACTAGGGCAGGGCTATGATATAGTTGGGGGCATTCTTCAAGTTTTCCAGGATCGAATCCCTGTTGATGAGGTAAGGTTAGCTGATTACGTATAGAATGATCGTAAAATTCCAACTTCAATGCCTTAGTAGTCTTGCTCCGCATAGGGCTTCACGTTCCAAAAATCTTACAGACCCCACTGGAGACCATACGAGACGTGGTGCTGTTGATCAAGGACTGAGTGATGCTAGCCTTTCTTCTATAGTGGAGGGCGCAACCAGCTCGGCTCCCGCTGTCAGTCTTTACCTATAGGTAATAGAGTCAAGCTCCCAAGCAGGAAGTTATCCAACGAATAAGAAAGTTCGCAGCTGTAGAAGCGGTCATCGTAACATCTATCAGGTTTTCATTCGGGGAAGTTTTTGTGCCAGGGGAATCTTGTTGTTTCGGTTCCTGTAAGCGTTGGTAAGTCAGTCAGTTTCGTACGATAAAGTCAATAAGCGAGCGAGTAGGTATCGGTAGGGTTGGCAAAGAAAACTTCCTTATGGATTAGCCTGTCAGATCGGTAGATGGGTATGAACCATATTGCAATTACAATTAGGCTCTTAGTCCCTTAACGTGTTTGGACTCCTCGTATGGAAGCAAGGTAACTTAAAATCCTATTTCGCCCATAGAAATATATTCTATTATAAAGCCTTATTCTCTTTTAGATTTAGACTTACAGGGTTATTTTCCTGGTCCTCAAATAGATCTATCTACAATTGATCTTACTAATAGTCTAATTTTTCACTAAAAGACTAAGGATAATCAAAGCATAGACTTGTTAGAACCTGTATATTATTATATGGTACAATGCCCAAACTCCTTTCGCCTCTGTTGTGGCTCACTGCTGGTAAAGCGGAAGACTTTCTATTACGAACGGTCGGGTCCGAAAACCTATTCCTTGTGATCAAACTTGGGGGTCGACTACGACATTTTTTATTTCCAATAGAATATTAGGGCGCACTCGTTCTAAAGTGATGCATATAGTCCCGCGTTGGTCCTTCTTCACCCCCGCTTCACTAAAAAAAAAAAGCATGAGTTAGGAGTAGTCAATTTAGTACCGTAATCCCAATGCAGCATTCTGGGAATAGTATTTGAGCATTTGAGGCTAATTGGCCGACGTCCCGATTCACTCCAACTGTAATTAGTTGGGCCTGCCCTTTCTTACGTCATTATCTTCCTCTGGCTAGATCGACAAGAGAGAGTTATCACCTAAAATCTTCGACGTTCATTCTTTCGGTTTGGATATAGCTTGCCTGGGGCACATCAATCAAGAATTCTCTTTGTATTATTGCCTCTTCCATATTTCATTCTTCTATACTCATTCTATTGTGATGCATATAGATAGCATTTAATTTACTACTGTCCTACTTTCTTCGTTGAAATGCAAAGAAAAGAGTAAGTGCGCACGGTACTTGACTCCTCACTCTTTCCTGAATTCAACGCGAGGAAAGTATCTTGACTCGTTGGGGCTCTATGGATAGAGGTTATCTTTGCCAGCTGTAACCGATGCCACAAAGGTTGAAAACAGAGATTCCTTGATGCCGTTCGCTTGACGTGAGGTCATTCCTTTCCACTAGCCTATACCCATCATATAAGGAGCTTTGGATCAGATGGTGCCTAGCCTTTCGAAAGGAAGCCTGTCTGTACAGACCTTATGACTCGAGTGTACCAAAAGAGATCGGATCCCGATTTCATACTTCCGAGATTTAGGGGTTGTTCTTCGCTGAGAGCTTCTTCACTCAATTACCAAGATTCAATCCAATCGACTTTCTTTTTCCGCTCGCTGCTTTCTTTAAAGCCCTGCTATACGTGCAAGGATAGGTGGAAGGCACATGCTTCTCTTTACGACGTAAAGAAAAGACCTCTCTTCTAATTCTATACTAGTTCCTATGACGTAAAGGAAATTTCATTTCGGCTATTACATCTATGGGTCAACGAGTTTCTGGAGTCTCTTAAAGAGGGGATCGAAGCAAGGTCTAATCCCATTCATTATTCTAAATTATTAGAATACGATCATCTCACAGATGAAGAAGTGAACAAGCCTTTCTCCAATGGATTCTAACAGCGCAGACTAGTTTTATCTGATTTTTTTTCTATATTAGTAAAGCCCCTTGTTTCAAGGTTAGGGCTTCCCCAGGAAGTTTAATTGCTATTTGAATTTAGCAGCATTGGCCGTAGAATCAAATATTGACGGTGACTGACCACTAGATCTGTCGATCGAGACCTTGGTCTTCCTGCTGTGCTATAGGCTTTTGACTCTCTCTCTATGGGCTTCGGGCTAACGCCCTAGATCCTCCACTAAATCCTCCAACGGTGAGACTGAGTGTATTACTTTCTTTCTCTTAAGACTACAGAGGTACGTAAAGTAGAGGTCCCTCAATTCAACTCTCTCTGAATACTTGTCTCGGTTACCAAGACATAGACTAGGATTCCTTTGTATCCGGGCGCTTACCTCGCTTGTTAGGGATCGATGTTTCGCCTCATCCGTGCTCATTGGAAACCTTGACTCTTCAATAGATTCATCTTAACTTAAGAAAAGTGGTACTTTCTCTTTGCCTTCTCGGCTTTGATCAGCGGATCAGCCACATACTCCGAAGTAACGTAAGTGACGGGAACGTTGCTATCTTTTGGTCAGGTTTTCTGGGAGTTGGTTCCTCTACTAGAATAGGTTCCGAACGCCTCACTTCTCTGACTTTCGGTGCTTATCTTCAATCATAAGATGGTCACCCGCCCTAAGCAAGATCGGTTCACCATAGATATCTCTAGAACTTCTCTTCTTGACTAGGATAGCGCTTTTCCTTCTCAAAGATTTTTCTCCCTCAAGAATCATTCTAGTATCTACTACTCCGGTACATCTGCTGGAAATTTATTACCTTGCAAGGCAATCCCAGTATGCAAGCTATTAAGTCAGCCACACTACCAGGCAACCCTTACCCGAATAGCATAGTGACAGTTGGGTTGGATTGGAGAAATCTCTGGAAGAGATGAAAAAACATTATTATATATATAACCTTCATCGAAAATCTTTCCAATCTTGCTCCCCGTCAGAAAACATACTGCCTGCCCACTGCTCTGCCTTTTCAGAGAGCTAGATCAGTTGCCGATGAACAAGTAAGAATTGCCTCACAAATAATTTTGTGAATTGGACCAGCCATTCAGGTTCCTTATCGATTAGGGGAACATAAAGATAAAAGAATTCACGAAGTATCAGATCGACCAAATTGAACAAATGATAGGTCAAGATCATGTTGTTCATTGGGAATTGAAGAGGGGAGAAGGAGCAGACATCGAACGATTAATTTCTATTTCTTGTTATCGTGGAATTCGTCATCAAGATGGATCGCCCTTACGCGGTCAACGAACTCATACTAATGCTAGGACTTGTCGCATTCGGAAATTCAATAAGAAAAACTGGAAAAGGGCCTAACCTCAGCTTTAGCTTCGACTTAGTCGTCAGCTCGTGAATCCGGCTATTTAAAGATATCCGGATTCCTTTCTGATGATTCGTATCCCCTTGTTTTGCCGTAGGAGATAGAAGGGGATTCAACTTATTCCTCGAACGAAGTGAGAGTCTAACTGCAGCTAAGAGTTTTAGAAAGAAGTAGCATCTGTTCCCTCCGCTTAAAAGCTCCCGGTTAGCCGCAGTACGAGGGGTGAACTCCCAACTCCTAGCTACCCTAGTGTTACACTAAGACTTCTAAATGGATTCCCTCTATCTCAGCAGCAAGATGCAACTAGACGTAGATCGAAGCTACATAAATTGAGTATGGAATCGAAGCTACCCTTAAGACCTAGCATCCCGAACTAAAGACTCTCCCTTTTCTTTCCTTTTTTAATATCATAAGCGAGCAGCTACGCACCTGCCTGTTGGCTTACTTGATAGAGCTTGAGATACTCCTTCTTGTCCTGCACTCTCTAAATGGGACAGCAAAAAGCGTATGCTAAAAGAAAAAAAGACAGATTCTATCTCTTATGGCCTTCCCGGGGGGGAGACAGACAGGAAACTAGATCCCTAACAGGCCGGGAAGAGGCTATTTCAGAGAGCCAGGTACGACTTCCAATTGGGTGGGCAAAGACTCAAGGCTACTACTGCTTATCCGTAAACAACTACTGTTACCGGGACAGAAAAGACTCCTAAAAGGGGAACCCTAGTAGGGTCCAATTCCTACACTGCGAATACTATACCAGGAAAGGTACTACATGTAAGGCAACTCCTACTGCCTACAAGGGGCTTCAGACTGCTAACCAAGAATGGATGGAAATGCGGATATCCCTTTTTTCCTTATTTCAGGATTATAGAGCGAAGGACTATAAAGTACAAAGTCAATAATATGCACGCTTCTCGATGTATCTACTAGGTACAGTTAGGTAAAGAAAGAGAGTTAGTCCAGCAAGAAATCTATCAATTATCCTTATACCTTCCATATACTTTTACTCTAGCCTGCCCGAGCTCTTGATCTATATGAAAGCGTATTGCGTAAAGTTAAAAGGATAGTCTTGGAAATCAGATTGGACTTTCACTTTCACTTGCCTGGCACTCCCTCTTTTTCTACATATCCCTTCTCTTTTTATTTCTTGACATTTTGATAGAGAAGGTTTTGTTTTGGCTATAATATAATCCTTATTGGAAAAAAGACATGCTAGATTTCTCTTTTTTTGCTTGAAAAGCTTGCATTAGTGGTTTGAATACCTGCAAAGCAGGGCTTATATCTAAGGTCTCTTGTCTGTCTCATAGGCGGATTAGTACTTCAAAGTCCCTACGGAGCGACCGACGATGAAGGGAGGTACATAAGTCGTGGGTGTGGCATCAGTCGTTTATTCTCTTTCTCTGGCCGGGAGCTAAGACGAGGACAGAAGTCTAAATACGGTTAGAATGTCATATGAACTGTATTAACGTATATAGCCAGAAGTTTTCTACGGACACGTCTTTATGCGTATTAATAAGTGACTTCTTGCCAGCTATCTCCCCTACGGGCTGACAGGCAAGAGATGCCTACTAAATAGTTTGAAATAAGTGACTAGCTATCTAGTATATGCTCCCGTTGACGGGTAATGAATTTATGAAACGGCCTAAGTTCCTTTAGGCATTAGGGAATAAGTCATTACGGCTTCTACGTCCATATACGCTAACGCTAACGTGACGGTACATAAGCATATGAACTATATTAACTCCGCTTCGCAATAACGGCTAAGAATCCCCTGTCAGTCCACTAGCCGAAAGGAAAGGGTTTTAGGTATCCCGTAGGCGTAGGCTAACGCTTATACTTCAAGTAGGAGCCATAAGGACTTCTAACTATAGACATAGGAGAGAAGACCAAGAAGTTTGTGCCGACTTGTTATCACTGTGGTGAGTCAGGTCATATACTTCCTCAGTGTACTAAATGGAAATCTTTCCCTATAATCTAAGTTGATATAAAGAGTAAGGGAAGAAAACGTGTTCAAAATCTAGCTGACGGAGTTGGAAAGAAGAAAAAAAACTCCACCCCGAAGAAGGTTGGGCAAACTTCTTTAATATATAAGAGAAGAAATTAACAGTCCAAAAAGGACAAAGAGAAAAAATCTTTTAGTAACTCAGTTACAAAAGAGATAGTCAAGACTATGAAGCCCCGTACTAGAGCAATTTGGGTTAGGAAGAAAGTCCCAAATGCCTAGTTGTACATACTGTATTGAAAGCCTTATAGACAAATGTTTGGTACTTATATAGTAGCTGTTCAAGACATATGTCAGGTGATAAAGCCATATTTGAGAATCTAGAAGATACTCAAGTTGGTTCAGTCACATTTGGTGACGGTAGCAAAGCAAGAGTTCTTGGAAAAGAAAGAATGGAAGATTTTTGCGGATCTTTGAAGAAAAGCAATTTATGGCTGTGCTAGTATCAATAGGCCTTGTTGCCATATCAGTATCATCTGTATTTTTATACAAGAATTTACCCCTTTAGTTTAGTAGATCGTGAGCGTAATGGTATAAGCCTGCCTTCCTGACCACGGATAGGCTACGGGGCTTTGCACTTCGGCCCCTGAGAATACCACATCAGGGAAAGGGGCCGGAGTCAGCCTAAAGAAGAGCATAAGTAACTTATTGTTAATTCATAGAAAAGAAAAAAATGAAAGAAAAATCTGTGTTCACTATCTATGGAGTGGAGTGACGCGAAGTTCCTTTCTAAAGTCTTTTTTTTTTCGTGGGGGGTCGTGGAAAGATTGGTTCGAGGACCCGTTGGTCAAAGGAAAGGGGGGGTCCTGATTCCGGGGCGGAGCCCTATGACGCGAGAGTGTAGACTCTTGAACTCAGGGAGCGAGACCCAGTTAAAGAAGCTATGAGGAGTGGTAAACTCTGAAAGGAAAGATGGAAACAGGGGAGTTGGCTGATAAAGATGGACAGTAACGATTGCGTAATATCCATTTTGCGGCCTCTTCATTGACATTGAAAGCGGCTTCCAATTGCTCGGAAATTATCAGCTATATGGGGGGCTTGGATGGTGAGCAAAAACAATTGATCAAGAAGTTGGTCAACTTTTGCATGAAAGAAGGTAAAAGAACGAGAGTTCGTACTATTTGTTATCAAACTTTTCATCGCCTAGCTCGAACTGAACGCGATGTAATCAAACTTCTGGTTGACGCCATAGAGAATATAAAGCCCATATGCGAAGTGGAAAAAGTAGGAGTAGCGGGTACTTTTTATGATGTCCCTGGGATTGTAGCCAGGGATCGTCAACAAACCTTAGCTATTCGTTGGATCCTTGAAGCAGCTTTCAAACGATGTATAAGCGACAGGATAAGCTTAGAGAAATGTTCATTTGCTGAGATACTGGATGCTTACCGAAAGAGGGGAATTGCACGTAAGAAAAGGGAGAATCTTCATGGACTGGCTTCCACCAATCGAAGTTTCGCGCATTTCAGATGGTGGTAAAGTAAAGTGAGACCACATAAAGAGTTTTTCCTCATTCAGTCGGATTTTTCAGTAAGATATGGTTTGAGATAAAAGGAAGTTAGAATAAAAGGAAGTTAGACTAGCTACTAATTATCTCACGCTCTCTCTAAAACCCAGTGGGCACATCCAATTGCAAAAGTATGAAGACTGGTGCTATTTTGACCCTTTCAGAGTAGTGAGATTAGAAGAAAGCCCTTGTCTACAGTACAGCCTAGGTTACAAGCAGTAGCGAGCAGTAATTTACTCGTACAGTAAGTAAAGAGAGAATTCGCACCTTAACCTAAAGCCAGCATTGTCGGAGTCAATCCATTATGATAGAGGTATTTCATTCACGATTTATTCTCGGCCTCTTCTCTTCTTGCATAAGAGGTTGCAGAATACAATTCAGAATGGGCAAAGAAGAGGAAGGCCAAGCTTCAGAAGGCGCAAGAAAAGGGGTTGGTTGAGTTATCGACGAAACCCCCCCCAGTTCAGGCATTTCACTTAGAACTCGGCGTAAGCCTGCCTGACCAGGCGGAGGATGTGGGCGAATGGAGCAAGGAGTGGGGCCCATCATCAGGACCTTCGGTGGGGAGCACGGCATATCCCCAACTTACAAAGATAAGTGGATATAAAAAAAGGAGCAGCCTTAGAAAGCTGCTTAGCCCCAAAATGTTAAAAACAGGAGTTAGCACTAAACTAAAGACAAGATTTTATAATATGAGAAAATAAAACCAAACAGGTACAACTTTTATAGTGAAAATGAAATAAAATAAAGCCTTTTCCAATGAATTTTATAATTCTTTGTCTTTCTTTTCTTTCTTAAAATCAAAGGCTTTGCCCTTCTTAATTAAGTAAGCTAAACAAACAAAAAACATTATGAAAACTTCCATCTATCCAGAAGTTGCCCGCTTTCTTTACCCCCTTCGCCCCTTGGATGAGTAAGCTCCGTAAGCCAGCTCTTCGTTGGTTGGCCGCCCTCCTCCCGAAAGAAAGAATTCCGAACCCCTTGTTGAGGAAGCAGACTAAATAGAAAATAGAATCATATCATGGAATTCTCTCTCAGAGCTGCGGAACTAACAAGTAAGTCTATTAGAAAGTAGAATTACCAACTATTACACACAATCGAAAGTTTCTATGTTAGAAGGTGCAAAATCAATCGGTGCGGGAGCTGCTGTCGGTATAGGAAATGTATTCAGTTCTTTTTCTTTGGTTCTTCATGTGAAGGTGCTGCTGCTATTTTGGTTTGGCGCTTTTCACACAGAATATCCAGCTGCCCTGTTTATCTTAGGATTTCCCCTTTAATCTATTCTTTCCGGTGGGGAGGTCCGCTTCGCCTGTCGCTTCGGTCTACGCTCGCTTTCCCAACTCAATCTATCTAGTGGTGAGGGTTTCCCTCCCCCCTCCCCTAAATCGTTTTATTCTCCTCTGATAGAGATCTTTGTCCTCCAATACGGGGGTTCTTTTTTGCAGCCACTACTCCGTACCGACTAACTTTGTACCAAAATACTAATACACAGGCAGCCATTGCGCCAGCTCATCAACGTAATTGAAATCAAGGTTGAAAAGACGTCTTATTTGTTCTGCTAAACAAAGGAGCCTAAACGGGTAGTGAATCCGTCGACGGAGGACAGCTAGGCAAGCTCTAGCGGGAGGAACAAGGGCGTGGTGTGGATGGGGGGTGGAACCGATAAGCATTCGAGAAAGGGTAAAATGAGTCCTGACAGGCTTAAACCCAGAGAAAAAATGCGTACTCCCAAGCGAGATGAATGATAGCTACTTATATATATATGCTTATATGCTATAATGATAGACTTATTTCTTCCCAATATCAAGAAAAGTAGCTCGTTCAGAGAGGGTAGGTGCTATGTTATTGGCAGGCTACTAAAGACGCCTAGAATTAAGAGTTTGGTATTCAGTAAAGTGTAGATCCTTTTTTTGGTGGAAACCTGTTCGCCTGTATATGTCTTGTAAGTTAGTGGGTCGGGGTTAAAGATGTGATAAGTTCTCTGTTCCATGGAAGCGCAGTATCATTTGGCTTACTGCTTTTATTCGCTCTTCTTCTCAATCAGGTATACCATTGTGGATTAGCCTAGTTTCTAGTGAGTATCGGTAATGGGTACAGATTCCTATGTGTGCGTGTCTCTGCGTTTATAGGATGGAAGTCATGTCATTGCTAGGGGGGTCTATCTAGTATAATGTCTGATGGATAGTCGGACTGGTATCAACTAAGACTCCTGGGTAGTTCCATTAGCTCTCGCCTTTCTGTCCGTCGATTGTAATAAATTGGGAGCGTGATATAAATTTCACTATTTATCATTTTTTTGTAGAAAGAGTTTAATGCGCGCTAAAACAGCAGCCAAGGCTGAAGGAAGAAGAACTTCTTATATAGTAGAGTGCCTTCCCTCGGGTCGTATGGAAAGGAGTAAGCAACTGAAGACCGGCTTCATGCTTTTGGTAGCCAGATGGAGGCTCGATGTAATTGAGCTCGACTGAAAGGTAATCTCAGATTCTCGACCAAAGGGAGAGGAGAGGATCGGAACGACAAGGCAGTTATTCCCTATCAGGGTCAATCTCATACTCATAGGGAAGTCAACTAGTGCACTTAGCGGTAGCTAAGACAATCAAGATTACAAGAAGAGTGGGCTCCCTTCGCTATATTCTATTTTCCCTATTTCTTTTTTTCTTGCATTCATGTGCACAAGAGCTAAAAGCAGGGATTCATTCGGAAGGATGTATGGGAGAATACCCGAGCCAAGTTGTTCGGCTAAGCCGGAAAGAGCTCATTCATTCCACTTCCAATGAGATGTCTTAGGCTTCATGATGGCATTGAGATTACTTTGCTCTGTAGACAGAGTATAGTAAGGAGGGAAGGATAGAAGGGATTCAAAGGGAAAGTCTCAAGTAAAGTTTAGCAATCAAAAGAACATTGGAACTCGGGAAAGCAGCTGCTATTTCGCTAGATATCAGAAAGAGGGAAAGAGAGGTAGCAAAGTCACTCGGGAGGAATAAGAGCTATTTTGCTTAGCAGCGTAAGAGGGGCGGTTAAGCAATATCCGATTTAGTGGGACGTCCCCATGAGGCTGAGAAGACTGTTTTGCTATTATATAAAGCAGGGCTCCTAATCTTTTTTTATACCAGGTATTCATTAAATCCTACGATTACCAAGAGTCTCATTCAGTGCTTTCGGACTTAGTTCTTTAATTACTCGCGGGCTTGCTCACAGGTTGGGTTGGTGAAACTTCCAACTCATGAAAAGGAAAGTGAAAGCCCGATTAGTAGCTTTTGAGAGAAGTGGTGACAGGCTTGTGATCTAGCCCGATCCCTAATGGGGAAACTAGAGCTAAAGCAAATTTTTTTAGGAACATAGCACATCAATCCTTTGTACCGATGGGACAGCTGGGATATAGACCTCGTAGCTGGTGGGAAAAGGCCCTATTCAGAAAGGGGAGACAGCCGATCGAGTCACCAGGCAAGAGATTCTAGCAGCTTACCCCTTTCATACCCCACTTAGAGGAAAGGAGAAGAAAAGTATATACACCTTTCTTCTTCTTTCTTTTTCTTTGAGCGAAGTGGTGGCTCAGTCACTGGAGGATGTCAAAATGCACTAAAGGGTGGTCGCTTTCCAAGGACCAATCCTGAAATGAAAGTCAAGCTCGGTCCCCTCAAGCTAAAGGGGAGAATGTACTTCACCCCCAAGTCTTCCATTTCGGCTATCCCTATTCTCAATTTCCTTTGACTTTTTACATTCTGATATCAAGTGTTATGTATCAAAATGGAATTCTAGATGGCACTCCAGCAGGCTCGCTAGATCGGGGGCTCGCTTACACGCGTATTCTAGACTTGAACTAGAGGACTGACTTCGAATGAAAAAGAGTTTTCAACCGATTAGTCAAGCAAAGCTAACCGAAGTTAAGGTATTCATTCAAGCAGTAATCATCGAAGGCATACCGAAATAGTAAAGGTAAAAAGTATCCGGGTTAGAGTCACCAAGAAAGCAAGCCGGGAAGGCATAAAGTCGACGCTGTCAAGCAGGAAATCCCGTAATCGACGGCAAAAAAGGCATAATCAAAAAGGCAGAAGGCCAAGAGCCTAGTCGTGCAAAGATCCAAGCAGCGTATTCTGGGGCAGGAGCAAAGCAGCATGCACACAAACCTTATATGCAATAGACTGAATGACTTGACTAAATACGAATATTTGAAAGAACCAACTGGTGGCAATGAGGAAAGGAAGGATCGCAACGGAAGCAGGTCAGTCAGTCCCAGTTCCAGTATTGTATTTTTAGAAGCATTACGCTTTGGCTGTCAGTCATATCTTTCTTCTCTCCCTCGAGAAAAGGAGTTCAGTTAGCCTAAGGAAAGATGTAACCTTTATCCAATGGATGCAACCTAATTCAATTATCCTACCGCTGTAAACTATTCATATAGAACCCATGGGAGAAGTCTAAAATAGAAAGAAGGACAATAATATTATGTTACCTTTGTTTAAAAATTTAGTAAGCACACAAGTAGTTAAACACTATTGCATAATCATTATTAGATGAAAAATCGACTTCCCCGAGTCGGCCGAATTGAATGCTGCTGTGCGCTCTTCGCCTTCTAGC
>CAOJCS012618168.1:0-10687 GCA_948332485.1 Euphorbia guentheri
GAAAATATTTTCCATTTAGTAGATCTTCACTTTATAAATTTCCTATTGTATCATTTGTTATTTGTCTTTTAATTAGCTCAAAGAAAATTGATTAATAATCGAAGTAAGTAGCTGAAGTTCTAAATTTATCATGATTCTTTAGAATTGTGGTGAAAACAACTATCCCATAAAAACAAATCTAAGAGAGATAAATTTATGCCCCTTTTTTAATAAAATTTTATTAGTTTCCATCAAATTTTAAAATACTATTTAATTTCATATTGCTTACTGAAAACCTAAAACAAAATAATTTGCGGGAAAACTAAATCCATAAGTATCCAAATTTATTATGGACTGCGTACTTAATTTGGATTTAGATTAATTGAAAAAACAAACAAACAAACATAAAACTTCTTGCCATCGCCCCTCCTTTATGATTTTCCAATTTTTTTTTTTAAAAAAAACAACACAAAAACAAAAGAAACGCTTAGTACAATTATTATGACTAAACATCAGCTCCTGAACAATCAATTTCTGAAATTGAAAGAAGTTTCTATGGATTCATACAGTTTGACAATGAATGCATGATGTTTCCCTTATCATTAAATGATGATAGACATTCAATGCGGAGCCATGTAAAAATTTACCAAAAATTTTTTATATGTAAAAGCGTGAGGCGCGCTTCTACATCTGTACAAAGGTGGAGGTGCACATGGTGCTGGCTGCACCATATTGTAGGCAGTGCATGTTAGGAGGGAGTCTAGTCCTGCTATTTTATAATCACCAAAAAAGTCTCCGAAATATATAATTCAGTGCAAAAAAATCTCTTATCTAATAAATGCACCAAAAAATCCATTAAGTATGAAAAATATACCAAAATGAGAAAAATTAACAGAAACCGTTAAAAAACTAGCGGAAACCGTTAAAAACTAACAATTTCTATAAAAAAAACTAACGGTTTCATATTTGAGGGACTTTTTGGTGCATTTTTCATACTTAAAGGACTTTTTTAGTGCATTTATTAAGTAAAGAATTTTATTTTTTTTTTGCATAGAGTCATAGTCCAGAAATTTTTTTTGGTAATTATCTTTTTTTTTTCACATTGGAATCAGAAGTCTAAGTATGTGTATTAGAACTTTTATTCTTAATTCTTAATTTATTAAATTGATTTTATATATTTCACTAGAAAAATTTAGTGCTGATGAGATTAACTATATTACACATTTTTATGTTGCACAAATTTTTGAAACTAATAAAGATGCAATTACGTGATCAAAGAGAACAACAATAATCTAGATTTCGAATTAAGTAATCATCCCACAAGAACAATGGTAGGATGAAGTTACAGAGATGTAACTTTGGAGAATGATACAGAGAGAAACTAAGAGATTTCAATGATGTATCTCGGATCGTCGGATTGATAGTCCACACCAGATGACAGATGTATTCCTCAGGCTGAAGTCGTGAAATTATTATTAAGGACTAGGTGGCAACCCGGGTTGACTATCTGATAAGGGAACAAACATATTTAGATCCAAAATCGGTGGGATCATTAATAGATTGTAATTTGTTCCTTTATATGGACAGATGTATTCCCATGACAGATCCCAAGATCATTAATCCCTAATTGTAGTAATATTCACATACTCAATATATAGCTAAGACCATCGTCAATGATAGCTACCTTATTCTATTGAACTCTATACTGACTGAATCCTGAAAGCCTATAATATTCTTAATAGCAACCTCTAACTTAGACATTAGAGTTCTTCATCAGGAATACCGATGTCACATCTCTTGTCTCTAGGCAGGTAGTTCAGCTCAAAGGCAAATCTCCGGTAAACCATACCTTTGTTTCCATCAGAAGTTCATCCGCATTTCTATCGAAAATGTCATTGGTGAGGTGAGCATGAATTTCTGAAATCATGTCAATAAATTCTGAACAAATGTCAAACACAAGTGATACTCTAAATGTGGCGATCCAACCAGGGTCGAACATAGTAGCATGTAGAGATAGAGAACCCAGATCTTTCTCTCTGGACCATATTATGCAGAGTTATTCCATGGTTCCTCACCACATGACCATATTTCAGCAGGCGTTAACATATGCCCCCGTAATGTCTAGATCCACCATCAATATGGTTACATCGCCTAGAATCATAAACACGCCAGCAGGGTTTGGCAAATAAGAGGCTAACAAAACCACTCCACATATCATGGAGTTCTGTTCCACACCTTGATCACTGGTGCTATAGAAACAATTGCAAGAATCGTTCATGGAAGGTGGTGGGTGCCAAACCCGATGGTTGGAGACCAATAGTAAGTTCTTATCATACAATTGGTGTGTATCCGCTACATTCACCGTACAGTGCTTGGGGACTAACCCAATTCAAGAGAGGGGTACCCCATATGGATTCAGTCATCCACCAGTTCACGTACATCCATCTGTCGAGGGGAATAACTTGAATAGACTGGATGAGAAAAGCACCCCCCCCCCCCCCCCCAAAATTACATCTACCACGACCAGGACCACGATTACCAAACGAGGGACAAGACGATGAATACATAGCGTTATATGCAATGGAAGAATTTTGTGCCTTTTCATTTTATGCTTTTCCCTCAATGTAAGACAAAACATATCATCAAAGTAAGTTGTTCAATAAGAGCTTCAATTGTTTGAACAAATAGAGCAAAATTTTCACTAAGCCTCGTAACTAGGACATTAACAATATCATCTTCGATCACAGATACACCCAATACCAAGAGATGATAGAATAAAGATTTACCTCTTAAAGCATATGTTGAAACATCCTCACTCTCACCCTAGTTGAGTTGTTGAAGTTGGGTTCTGTCGAATATGATCCTGAGAACTAGTGAAATATGCGTGAAATATTTTATTCAAAGCTTCCACCGTAGTGGTTATGGTAACAATCTAACGTACAAAAGATTCAGACACAGAATTATGAATGCAAATGAGGATTTGCTGGTCTTCTTGTTCCCAAATAGCATAACATGGATTTCAAGAATTATCAAGAATAAAGCAAAGTGGTTGGCAGGCCTACATCCTCGTAGAAGAGAAAGAAGCTTTTCTTTCCATAAAAGAGAATTTCCAAGTCCAAGTTGGGATTTGATATGATCAGTTAATGTTGGAAACATGGTGGCAGTAGCTATAATTTGTGGTGCGGCATTGTTAGTGTAACAGATAGAGAGGAAGAAGTTTTATCTGGTGGTAGAAAGGATGATGATGGCAACAAGGGTGACGACAGTGATCATGTTCCCCGACTATAATTATGGGTTAGGGTATACCAGGCTTTGATACCATAAAGAAATGTAGCCACCTTAACCTTTCATTAAAATTAACATGTATATATTAATTATGTGCATATAACCCTAACCCTAACCACAATAGTAAAATAAAAAAGGCCCCCATCACGATATACTCCATATATACATATATGCTAACATCATCTCCATGCTAAAGATTAGAATGTTCAACTTGGTTTCTTTGTGAACGTTTTTACTCGTACTATCCATTCAGGAAAATTTCCAAGAATAAATGTTCCTAGTTCCTTCTTTTTTTTTCCCACCACCAACTCAAGTCTTTAAACTATACTTTTTCCTTCTCATCAAAGATGACTCCTTTAAATGAGGTATGATTGTGTAAATAGCAAATCTAAATTCAAGAACTAGTCACATTTTACTACTAAGATTAGCATGAATGCCTGGATTTCATGTATGAATGTCTTAAAGATGAGGTAAACCCATCTAAGAATCAATGAACTTATTAAAATAATCCAATCAGACATTCATATAAAAAAATATTTTATGCATCATTGAGCTTTTGTTATCTCACTCCAATGTTTTTCTCTTCCCAGTTGGACCAATGACTACAAAGTTGAGAGATATGTGTGAGATAGAGTGACATAATGATTGGGGTTTTGAATCTCCTCAATCGTATGGAGAGGCTATCACTTGTTATTTATAGAAGAGTATTTACATAGTAAAATACATTAATAACCCTTACTGAATAACATAATACACATATGCAATAATATATTGTAATACTCCCCCAAAAGATGAACAGGGGTGGAGACAACTTCCATCTTGTCACGAAGAACATGAAATTGATTTTGAGTGAGAGGCTTAGCCAAAATATCAGCGACCTGATCATCAGCAGAAATATAGCCGACAACCAACTGCTTTGAAGCTATCCATTCCCGAATAAAATGAAAATCCAATTCTAAATGTTTTGTACGATGATGAAAAATTTGATTGGATGTTAAATATGTGGCACTAAGATTGTCACACTGCAGTAAAGGAGATTGCTGTAGAGGGTAACCAATTTCTGTAACAAGCATTGTGAGTACCAGGAGGCAATGATGAATCTGGTCCCTATCGGTGCTTTATCGAACTTTCGTACACGCGTGGAAGATCCTGAAATCACGCCAAACACATCTAGACGACTCAAACTTTACATGGATTGAGTGGTTTTATCATCTTAAAAATCAAATTTACAAGTTCAGTTTTTGAGGTGGTCGGACCGAAAACTGAACCGATTGGATCGACAGTTTTTTACCATACTTAAAAACCCAAACCCAAAGCCTTCTAACCCAACCTAAATCCACCTTCACCACTCACTTTCAGCCATGATTTGGTTTGGTTGGAATCTAATGGGACCTAATTAGAAGGGAACTAAGGGGGAAAAGCGAAGAGGAATAGAGAGAAAAAGTGGAGCTTGGCATTTAATGCTAAGCATGGCTTAAAGGAGCAACACCATCCCCTTTAAAAGGGATCCCATGCTCCATGGCAGGTTCTCAGCCATGATTTCAAATTTTTCACAAGAAAAAAATCCAATCCCTAATCTTTCATAAACCACACTTGAACCATTCTACACTTGTCTTCTCCTTTCATTCTTCATTTTTCTCAAGAACAGTAACCATACACTCCATTTTCCAACAAGAATCCTGAAGTCAATAGCTTTAAGTGATAAATCTTACTAATTTCATGGGTCATAACAAAGAAAGAAATGTTCTTTTGGTTCTTTACTCATCTGGTTCGATTTAGGGCGACTTTGGTGCGATTCTGGGTGTCAACCTCTCTAGTACGTTCAAGCACACTACAAGGGTAACCCACTGAGCTCTGAAGCTTTATACCACCTTTATTCTATTGTTTTATGGCTTAAATAACTAATTTTGACATAAAACTAAAGTTTGTTGGGTTAAAAATCGAAAACTGGTTAGTTTTGGTGTAAATGGGACAATCACTTCAAAAGAACGATTAAAATGTGATATAGACACCCCTGGACTTATATTTATGTACCTATGCTATTGTGGAGCATTTCAGGGTGATTCTAGACTTTGGACATGTGAGATCGGTGTTAAAATGGACTAAATAATGTAACTTGACGATTTTGGTAACTTTATTGCAAAGTTTAAGTTTTTACGTGTAATATAGACGTTAAATGGATCAAAAGTGTTGTTTTTGTAAGTCTCAAGCCTCCCAGTAGGTTTCAGGGCTTTAAACGGTATTTTTGAGCGAAAGAAAATAAATCGGATGATGAACAGACAGTAAACACGCCGTGTTTAGTAAGTTAACACGCCGTGTTCATGTCAGCACGCCACATGTCACAGTAGACATTCATCAGATCTGGGGAAAATCTCCAAAATGCGCTGTGCTCATCCTCTAACACGCCGTGCTCATCAGCTCAAGATGGCGTGTTGAAGGTAACCTGTCGTCGTGTTGTAGTGTAACGAGAGTTTTTCGAAGGAACCCTTGAAACACGGCGTGTTAGACCGCCTAACACGGCATGTTTCATGTCTGACACTTAATAAAAATTTGACTTTCATCTCGTTTAACCGAAATTAGCCTGATTTTTTATTTTTAACAAAATAAACAACTTTTTAACAAAATAATATCGGTGAATCTCACCTTTTACTGTATTTCATTATGTGTTTAATTTTTAAAACGCGATGTTTACTGATAATTAACGCACTTAATATTCATATTTCGGACCTAGAATTAAATTCCTGTATACACATTTGCATCTTGAAAATTGAACCGGGAAGCCAGATTTAGGGCTGCTAACACGGTTGAATGAAGGGACCCACATCCTGGATTACCGACTCACTTAATAAATCGCATGTCTCATAAGATTTAAAATATGAGCCAATTGTTTCCAAAAATCAATACCATATTGCCCATACGTAACACGAGCTGAAACTGTTTTCGAGTCAACGCGAGTCCATCCTTCGGCCCAAAACACCCAATTTGGTAAATCGCTTTGAATTGGGTGCCCCCTAAAATCATGATCCCTAGCTATCTCTCTTTCCCATTCTTTTGCATGACCAATTTCAAGCATGTGGTATGTGTTATATGTTTATTTTACATGCTCTTATTTATTGCTATGCATGCTAGATGGATGCTTCTCTCTCCAAAATAACGTATCCCATAGGATTTATTTCTCTATTCGATTTGGTTGTAAATATTATACTTTGCCTCCTGGATGTTCACTTTATTTTATTTTTCTACTTGTTTGATGCAATCACGTAAATAATAATTCAATTAAAATCAACCTAAGTGGTAGGACCATGCAAATGAAAATATTTATTTCAAAACAATGTCAACTTCTTAAAGGGTTTTTCAAAAGAGGATAAGTAGATGACTTGTCTGAACCCGATCTCTGGATTACGATTTTAGATTCGAGCCTAGGATCTTTGTTTCAAAACAATGTCAACAGTACCCTAATCAGAAAGAAAACAAAGAAATGAAGTATCTTTGTACTCAAGAGCATTATCAGTATGTAATATTTTTATAGGACAGGAGAATTGATTGTGAATCATTTCAGAAAACTAATAGTAAATAGTGAACGGGTCTGAACGATGTTTCAGAAAATATATCCAAGTAAAACATGAAAAATTGTCAATGAATATAACAAATTACTAAAATCCATTAATAGATGCAATAGGGGAAGGACCCTAAATATCATGTGTACCAAATCAAACAGTTTATTGGCCGTAGAAACATTTTCAGAAAAAGAAAGAGCTTGTTGTTTCCCAAGTTTACAATGAAAACATGAAAAAGACTCACCCGAACCTAAAAGACCTTTATTATGGAAAGAACGAACTTTGTTTGAGGAAGCATAACCAAGGCACAGATGCTATTTGAAGCTACATGGAGTGGATATGACAAAAGATGCAGAGAGGGGGTAAGAACATGGGACACAAAGAAACAAAGCTCAAATAGTCGACCCATCTTATTGCTCATACCAAGGATCTGACCCATTTGTGAATCCTGAACCTACAAACCAGAAGAGGAAAAGATGACATTAAGACCTTGCTCAACCAATTAACCAATAAAAATATAATTTAATGCTAATTGAGGGATATAATAAATATTAGAAAGCTCTAATGGAGAAGAGGAAACACGACCAGTGTGTGTAATAATGTGATGTGTACCATTAGCAGTGTGAATAGGTGCTAATGAAGAAGTGGAGAACGTAGAAGACAAAATTTCTAAATTAGAGGTCATGTGATTACATCAAGCTGAGCCAAAATACCCATGGGATTTACCTGAGGTGGCAGACATAGCAGAATGAGAATGAATAGCATGTTTTACTAGGGCTTCTTTGTCCTGAAGGGTGTATGATGGTGGATGAAACTCTTTAATAGCAGCAACGGTGACTGAAGGAATAACATACGACCTATGAGTACCCCAATGTCTGGAACTAGATCCACCTAAACATTGTGGCTTGCTAGGACAGTTCGGAGCAATGTGACCTAATATGTGGCAAAAGTGACACTCCACTTTAGGACAAACCCGAAAGGCGTACTCATAACTCTTGCAAATCTTGCATAATCCTGAAGAGGACTACCAAGACTAGTGAGTAGAAGTAGGAGGATGATAAAAAAATGCCGATACAGAATCAAGCTAGGGTAATATACTCAATCGAAGATGAGTCTCTTAAAAAAATCTCCTGAATTGATGCATGAAGTGTCAAAGGATGACGATGTAGGATTGAAGCACGCACAGCCTCATACTCAAGACTAAGAGCCATTAGAGTCTCAATAAGATCCAATTGATCTTGACTAATATCAGCTTATCTTAATTGATGCCGTATAGGTTTAGTCTGCACAAGAAACTCGTTCACAGACTGTCTCGGCTCCTACTTGAGAGAATACAGAGTGCTCACAAGCTGATAATAGTAAGCTAAGCCAGTACTCTGGAAACGAGCAGTTAAGAAATCCCAAGCCTCTTTCGCAACACCATAGGGTGCAAGTTGCACTTGAATTGCTGAAATTAAGTGTTCCGAGACAAAATAAGAATTACATGATTTTTACTTTCCCATTCATCAAATTTTTCATAATAAGCTTCAAGTGTCTATGGGGTCCGATAAATATCCCCAACACGAATAGGGAGAACAGAAAGAATTATATCGCCAGTCACGATACGCCATAACCTCCGCTAATCAGAAAACCTTTCACGGATTACATCCATAATGCATAATTATCTCCGGACAAAACAACATTGATGGGAGCGTCCATCAATCCATATTTACCAAATCAAAAAGAATTCATAGATAATAAACAAAAGATGAAGGCAGATTCCAACAAAAAAAAATCACTCAATCGAATTATAAAGCTCTGATACCATGTGAGATTGTGAAGTAGAAGCAGAAGAAGAAAAAGAAGAAGAAACCCTATCTTTTATTCAATTCCAAAGGAACATCTTACATATATACAACATAATTAAGGGACATAAGATGTGGTATATCAAAGGATATAAGGACATAGAATCTGGTATAATAAAAGATAAATCGAGTGTAAAAAAGGACATATAAAATATAGAATGGGTGTAATAAAGGGCATCCAATGGACATATATACGACATACACTACAAGAAAACTGTTAAATACCGACAAAATTTACCGTCGACGAATTATTCGTCTCTATTAGCGACAAAATACCTACAAATTTGAGATGGTAATTGTAATGAGAAATTGACAATTTATGAGTTACAATTTTGAGGCGACATAGCTTCAAAAAATTTGGAGGCGATATTTTTCGACGGTAAAAGAGGCGAAATAGAGACGAAAACATGGTGCAGGTAAATTTAGGGAAAACAGAGACGGATTATCGACGGAATATAAAATTTTCCCGCCAAAAAAAAAGATTGTTGGGAATATTATAGACGATTATTTAATTTTGACGGTATATCGACGGTAAATGTTGACGGTATATCGACGATAAATATAATTTCCAAAAAAGGTTTATAGCACCATAAAACCCACATATAAAAAAATTAGAGATGACATAGCTTCAATAAATTAGAAGCGATAATTTACGACGGTAAAAGAGGCGAAATAGAGACGAATAAGCCCTGCAGGTACACGTAGGGGAAACAGAGAAGGATTGCCGACGGAATATAAAATTTTCCCACCATATAAAAAAGATTGGTGGTAATATTATAGACAATTATTCCGTTTTGACGGTATATCGACGGTAAATATATAAATTCCCACCAAAAAAATTTTATACCCATTTTTTATTAATTAAAGGAAATAAAAATATATCAATTAACGGCACAAATCCCAAACTCTAAAAACCCACATCTAAAACCCATCTTAACTCAAAAAAACCCTAAAATCACTGATTCTGTGGAAGACGAGCTGGAGAAAAGAAAATCGGTGGAGGAGCGATTCGCCGAGGAGGAGTGGTTCGCCGGAGAAAAGGAAAAAGGGAGAGCGATTAGATGGTATCTTTTCATTCTCGTTTATTTCATAGCTTTTATCGTGTTGGTTCTCATTTTCATGTTCTGTTTCTGGATGAGCTTTCTTATTTTAGTTCTCTATATCTGGCGGAGTTTTCATTCTCGTTTTCTCATTTTTGTTATAACCATTCTTAAGTGGAGGAACTGAAAAAAATTGATGTGTTCTGTGTTTGTATTTGGAATCTGATCTTGAAGCAACTGAAGAGGACCAATTGTATAGATGGGTGGAATAATAATAGACAAAGCGTCCAGTTGAGAATAATAATAGATGGATGGAATAATAATAGCAACTGAGAATAATAATACATGCTAGTGAAGAATTAGTTTTTGTTAATATATCTAAAATGTTATAATCTATACTTTATCCAGAAATCTTATCATTGGGAACAAGGCATGGAAGTGAGGGTTAGAAAGGCTTGGAATACGATTGCATCGTAGCGCTATTCAGATATGCTTAGTGATCACAAGGCTAAAAATAAGAAGCCTAAATTTGTGGCACAAGATGTATGGGATGCATGGAGAAACTACTAGAGCAGCGATGAATTTAAGAGCATTTCAGAAAGGAATGCTCACAATAGAAAGGGAAAAAATGGGCTCGGTCCTTCTAACCATAGTGGGGGCTCTATAAGTGTTGCCGAGCATCGTAGGAGACTTGTAAGTACAAAATCATTAAATTTGTTACTTTTACAAGCCTGAAAGTTGATGAACAAACCATATTTTATTATAAAACTTCATGATATTTATACTTAATCATATAGGAAAAGAAATTTGGTCGACCTCCTACTTATCCGGAGATATTTTTACACACTCATACTAAAAAAGGGGATGGGAAATCTTTTGTTGACGCCAAGGCAAAGGAAGTTCATGTAAGTCATACAACGAAAGGGGATGATAAATCTTTTGGTATTTGTATGTCTAAATAATTAAAAAGCCTAATAACACT
>CAOJCS012660518.1:0-12380 GCA_948332485.1 Euphorbia guentheri
AGTACTGTATAAGAATCATGGACATACTCGAAATGAGTGCTTTTCTAATGCTAACTGGGTTGGACCAAAAGATGATAGAAGATACACTACCTGTTATTGTGTCTTTGTTGGTGGAAATCTAATATTATGGAAAAACAAGAAACAACATGTTGTAGCTCGTTCCAGTGCAGAATCAGAATATAGATCAATGGCACAAACGGTTTGTGAGATCATGTGGATTCATCATCTTCTTTCTGAACTTGGTTTCAAAATCACTATCATAGTCAAGTTATTGTGTGACAATCAAGCAGCACTTCACATCGCATCTAATCCTGTGTTCCATGAACGAACTAAACACATTGAGATCGACTGTCGTTTCATTCGAGAGAAATTAGAACAAAATCTGTTTTCTACCAACTATGTTAGGACAAGCGGGCAACTTGCAGATATCTTCACTAAGTCACTAAATGAGACTCGGGTTAAATATATTTGTAACAAGTTGGGTATGATAAATATCTATGCTTCAGCTTGAGGGGGAGTGTTATATATTAGGAAATAGATATGTATGTATATTAGCTTAATACTAGATTAGGTAAGATACCAGACCTATTAAATGTGATTGATAGCCTTCCTTTTTAGATGAGCTAGCTTTCTGTATATATATGTGTTGTACTCATACGAAATATGCAATTTGAATATTCTGAAGTACTCTGATTACAAAAAAGCATATTGGGTTTCTGCTTAGCAAATAAATCCATCTTTTTTTTGTTAGTTTAGTCAAGCGTTAAGCAATTTCATCGTAATTGACAATGAATTTCCATCAGTGCGAATGTGAAATCCAAGTCCTTTTACTGATTTGGGCATATGCCACACCAACATTGCATTTACCTCGCTGGGATCCATTGTGACACCTTTACCAAATATCTGGTGGATTTGCTCCCAAATTGACTTTTTTTTCCAATTGGCCACAACTGATTCTCTTCTAAAAGATCCCCAACACAACTTTTACATGCGACAAATGCTCCTTCCATGACTGGCTAAAGATTAATATATCATCAAAGAGTATTGGGACTAACTTCTCAACTAGTCTCTGAATAGATTATTCATTGTTTCTTAAAAAGTGGTAGAGCATTAGTGAGCCCAAATGACGTGATAAAATATTTTTTTTGGTACATGAACTTTATTAAGGGCATGGTAGCCTATGCACTTCTTTTAGGAATCATCTTTCTTCTTTACCAAACAACACCAGATTTGAATACGTGCTGCTACTATTCTTGATGATTCCCTGTTGAAGCATATCTTGTACTTCCCTTTGTATCTCATCCTTCTGATGGTGAGGATATCGGCAAGGCTTAACATGTCCCAGTTCACTCCACAAATTTAAATTAATTGCATAATGGATCAGTCTTGGTAGTGTCAGACCCTTGGGTTGGCAAAAAAACTTCCGAAAATTTGCTTAGTAATTTCTTCAATTGTTTATGTTGAGAAATTTTAACCCCTCTTTTTTCAATTGATCCTTAGTTACTGGTGTGGACCCTTCCTCTTTTTCCTCCAGCCAAGCTTGCATGGAGAAGTCTAGTGACTTGTCTTTGATTCCTTCTAGATCTACTATTTTACCCCCTTGTTGAAATCTCATCTTTCTCTCCTTCCCATCATGCCACCTCTTGCCAAGTGTTTAGAGGAATTCTATTCTATACTTAAGATCATATCCAATTTGCCAATGTCGAATTTTAAGGCTTGCACCCCGCTTTGAAATTTGCCCACGTTGAGTCAGATTTTGGAGTAATGTTCTTGAATTCTGACTTGATGACCATCTTCTAATTGAATCACCACTTCTTTTCCAACTTCATCCCTCAGCCCTAAGACCTAGTTACTCGACCAATTTCTTTGAGATAGAATTGTGAGTAGCCCCATTATCGATGAGAATGAATATACGAATCCCTTGTATCTCACCTTGGTATTTCATTGTTCCCTAATCATCTTCTTGTCGATCCGCGGGTCATTCCACTCCAATACTCGACATTCACCTTTGTCCCGCTCATCATTGTTGCGTAGTTACTGCTAACATAATTCCACCATCCTCATTGATGTCTTCATTGTCCACTCGAGATAAAAATCAGGATTTTCCTTCTGGCATCAATGTTTGGGGAGTAGGGTTGTTCGCATCTAATGCATGACACCTTTCTTTTTCGTCCATCCCATTCTTTATGGGAATGTGTCGCATTTCCCTATCGCGTAAGGAGGATGTCTTGAAGGAGCTGTTGTTATAATCTCCCTTGGGCTTCTGGTGCGCTGATTTATGCATATAAAATCATGTAATGGTCAATCATTCATATTCCCACATGTAATTGGTCTTGCATATCATAAATCCACACACTACCGCAACTATACGGGTTGCACAAGTAATATAAAATGGATTATAAGTCCGAGTATCGATCCCACAAGCAAAAACGTACACAGCAGGCATGTATACTCATATAGTCTGTTTATAGTATTTTATAGTATTCTTAAAAGTGGATTATTTGATGTGAACTATACATCAATTTATAAACACACAAGATTATCTTTATATAAACCACAATCCATCAAGAATGATTTGAATTACATAGGATTTTTTGTAGACTAATCTTATAAACCATCTAACATTACTTTTGATTCAAATCGGTGTTGTAAAAATCGGACAAGTCGACCGACTAGTCGTGATTTTTATAACACCGATCCGATTTTCACAAGTCGATTGGTATTAGTCGGTTGACCGATTTATCACCGATTATTCCGTCCAAGTCGGTCCAAATCGGCCCAAGTCGGACAAAACGCCCGTTTTATGAATTCTATCAAAATAAAAGAGGCAAAGAGGCATAATTCTCAAATCTTCTTCTATTGTTCATTTCTTCTTCAATTCACCAAATCGAAATCGATTTCTAGATATTAGTATATTATAATATTATGAAATGTTATGTAAGATATAAGTATATTGTTATATTACCATTACAGTATTTATATTTTTGATAATTTTGAGGTTTTTATGTTAAATTTTGAGTAAGTAGTTATTATTAGCATTTTAATTTTTTTTAGATAACATAATAATATTTTAAATATAGTCATTTAAATTTTATTATTAAAAATTAAAAAAATATGAAAACGAATAGTTCTGACTAGTCCCCTGACTATTCTTTGGAGACCCGGCCGCCCTACTTGCGCCTCGCGTTTTTTTACTTCATTGATTGAAATACATGGAAAAATACCATTCTTTGATTATTACAATGGCTTTTACATTAGATTAAGTATGATTAACCTAACCCAATTCATGCATAAAACAAGCATATAATATCCTATTTCTTTTGATTATTACAACATACAACATTACAAGTCATTTGCATGCATTTGAATATACATGCATAATATCAATGTCATCTTCATCAAACAACATTGAAACTCATTCTAATCTTATATGCACTTGGCGATGATTAACTCAATATGCATAAGCCAAGAACTAACCAAAGAATCATCAAGTAATGGTAAAAAAATCACATCTTATTCACAGAAATAACATGTTTAGAGAACAGCATACATAATAATGAATTCTTGCAACAAAAACTATAACATTCAATCTATATAATGGTTGTCAATCATCATAGAGATTGTCCAATGGGATTTTATCACTCCGGCGAATTTCGTGCCAGTAAGTGATCAAATACAGAGAGTATGATTAACTCTTATTCAAAACAGAAACATAAAGATATCATGGAAAGGAATACAACTCTTGTGGAGTTGTAAACCTTTTCCATCCAAGAAGTATGCTTTCTCCGAGTGGAGAGGTGTCGTTTTGCTCCTATGAATCCTCTGAATTGCTGTAGAATTCGTCCTAGAGAGTCTCTCTCTAGAACTCTTCTTTCTTGTATATAGTGTTCTCTCTCATTTTCTGTATGAAAAATGATGAGTTTGATGGCTATTTATAGAGTTTTAGGGCGGTTATGATGTGTTTTGATTGGTGCCAAGATGCAGGATGTGTTGGGATTAGTTTAGAGTGGATAAACATCAATTTGGAGGGAAGAATGAGGGAGAACAACAGCTAATTCAAATAGATGTTGGTTCATAATGGTCTGATTATCGAGCAGGTTGCGATCGCGATATACGTGTTGCGATCGTGACATGCCTTGTGTTCTTTGGGGCTGGCTTGCATGCTTGGGTCGCGATCACGACATACGGGGGTCGTGATCATGACATATGGGGGTTACGATCGTGACATAGCCTTCTCTATTAACCCTCAAATTTTCACTTTTGCTTTTTTCTCATCCATAATTCGTTCCGTTTGTCCCGACTCTTCATAAATATCCCTTTAACAACTTTGATCTTGAAAAACCTGCTAAATACTTATTCTAACACAAAATATTTGTTAAATACACATATTTTATGCTTGTTTTGTATGCCAAATACGTGTGCTTTGCACATTTTATCAAATTCCCCCACACTCATCTTTTCTTGTCCTCAAGCAAATCCATATCCTGTCTTAAATCATACCTTTCTGTTCATGCAAGCATTTCCTTTGATAATATACTAATAAACAAAAGTCAATGTATAGTCGAACTTTTAACATTTTAGTTTGAACATCAAAATGTAATTCAATAAGTTGTGTATAATTTGTGCATGTATAAGAATATCCTAGGTTATTAGCTTGATCTTTACTCCTTTCTTTAGAACATGATATACAACTATATCTAAATAGAATGATGGCTTTTTCGGACAATTTGAAGCTCACATGTTTTTAGTTGATGTCTCAAAGCATTTTTAGGTAACTTAGGTTTCTACGCTCAAAGTGATTGCATTTTGCCTCTTTTTTTTACCTCTCTTTTGCATGTCTTTTGAAAGAAGTTTGAAGTAAATATTTTGTAGTTTTTAATGGTTGCATTTTATGCTCCATAATACTCTCTCCTTTTATAAGTAATTTGTTTTTCTCTTATTTGATACTCTCATCCTTTATTGACAACATTTACATATACTATGGTTGTAGTTTCCTTTATTCTATCAACTTAAATCTAGATAAAAATATGTCTTATAATGTTTTAAGAGTTATAAATATGTACCTATGTCTAGTTATTCTTTTATGCATAACATTTACAACTTGTATTCTAACTATTTGAACTTAATTTAGGTGTTTAATTAAAACATTAGATTCCACATACCATAAAGTTTATTCTAAGTTTAAAAATAAAGGGAATAAAGTAACATAAGTTTATGAATAAGACAACATATAACTAAGCTATAAACAATAAAAAGTAACTTGGTATAAATTGATATACAAGAAACAAGAAAAACATTATATTTGTAAAAATAAGCATATATTTCATGTATATAATATGATTAGGCATAAAATTCTTTTATTCTTCTAACTTTAAAACTTTAGCATATTAAAACATGTTTTTGTTTTTATGAAAACTTTGAATTTTTTTTTAAAATTTTGGCCTATTTTAGGATCATATTCAACCAACCTCTTTTTATTGAAGCATCATATTCAACATAAATGTGAATCCATCATCCCCATGCTTGAATAACACAATGTTTTCATTATGTAAAGTTGATGTACTAACTTATGGAAATAAAAATTTAATAATTTTGAAAATGGAAATATTTGATTTAAAGTTTTAAATAATGAAAAATGACAATAGATAAAACGAACTTAACATTAATTTATGTACTTGATCTCTTTCAAATATGTATGAAGGAGATTGTATGCCACATATAAAATCATAAAAGGAAAATATATAAACACACTTACTGGTATATACATATAAAACATCACCACTTATGGCCTCTTGCATGCCAGGCCTTCAAAATGGACGAGCATGTTAGTAATGATAAAACAATACAATATAATATATGAACAATATAAAATGACAATATGTACTAAATATAATATCCATAAATCAGAATTTGAATACTTTCACCCACTAGTCACCGTTATTTCTCCGGTAATGGCGCCAAAATATTGGTGCGCTGATTTATGCATTTAAAATCATGTAATGGTCGATCATTTACATTCCCACATGTATTGGTCTTGCATAACATAAATCCACACACTACTGCAAGTATAAGAATACAAGTAAAAATGGATTATAAGTCCGAGTATCGATCCCACGAGAAAAAATGTACACAATAGGCATATATACTCATATATTCTGTTTATAGTATTCTTAAAGTGGATTATTTGATTTGAACTCTACATAAATTCATAAACACACAATATTATCTTTATATAAACCATATTCCATCAAGAATGATTTGAATTGCTTTGGATTTTCTGTAGACTAATCTCATAAACAATCTAACATTACTTTTGATTCAAATACAAGGAGAAATACCATTCTTTGATTATGACAATGGCTTCTACATTATGACAATTCATGCATAAATCAAATATATAATATCATATGTCTTTTGATTATTACAACATGCAACATTACAAGTCATTTTCATGCATTTGAATATACATGCACAATATCAAAGTCATCTTCATCAAACAACATTGAAACTCATTATTCAAGTCAAAAATTAAACAAAGAATCATCAAGTAATAGTGTTACGTATAGCATTAAAGGAAGATTAGTAGAATATATTGTTAATGCTTATTATGTTAGTTTTAGTTCCCTTTAGGGCTGAATCAACCACATCCTTATCATATTGTTATCCTATTTTGTCATTTAGTTAACAACCTAGTATTATATAAGTGCCAATTATTGTATGAGGAAATCAATCAATGAAATTATAATCAACTTCCTCCCTAATTTCTCTTCCTTTTCTTGTGCCTATTCTCTTCTCTTCTACCCATTCTTTTCTGCCTATCCTCTTCCATTCTCTTCTATTCTTCTTCTCTTCTACCATAATCCTTCGTTTATCTATTGCTTCAAGTCTTAAGAATGGTATCAAAGCTCTTGTTTCTCTGGTCGAGACGTGTTCTTGTCACCATCTCTAAGATGCAGTAATCCGTTTCAACGAAAGCTTTGCATCAAGTTTTTAATCCTTACGGTGAAGTGGAGAAAATAAAGAGCAATGAGTTTCAAGCTACGGTTCAGTTCCAATATAGCATTAGTGCGGCTATAGCGAGCGTTTGGCTACAAGAACGACATATTTGCGACTAGTGCTGTCAATTGCACATCTGCTACTCAGGTATGGTTGTTGTGAAGGCTGAAGCTGAAGAGAAACTGGACAGACGAATGGAAAAACTTGGATTTGTCCAAGAGCTATCGAAAAGTGAAAGTTTATGAATGGCACACTAGCTGTTTGATAAAAGTCCTGATATTGTAAATCAACAGCAGATGCTTGTCCAGGTCCAACAGCAACATTCTAAGCCTCTCCAGCATCCCCCTCCACAGCTTCAGAGGATGAGTAAGCGTCGGTCGGGCCATCCAAAGAAGGCTGCGGGTCAGACTGATGTATTGTCTACGGTGGTGTCTTCTAGGAAGAAAAGAGGGAGGCTGCCTGCCGAGGATTGAGTCATCGATGTTCAAGAGGAGCTTTAGAAAGAATTTTCTTTGTGCTGCCCTCAAATGGAAGTTTAAGAAACGAAATAAGCATCCTGCTATCCGGTGCGAGGCGACTGTTGCTCGAGTTGATTATGTGCGGAAACCTCAGGTTAGAGACTACTTGTTCTGCCTTTTCAGGCATAAATGAGGAAAATGGTGTTACTTTTGCTCATTTAGTTTCTGAAAAGATGGATAATAATCCTTCATTGATGGAAAAAGGCAAACGAGGAAATAAGGTTGAGGTTACTAATGCAAATAATGGAGCGGGTACTGTAAGCTCAAATTCTGAAAGTTTATGCGGCTCCTCCTCATAGTTTTGGATCTTATGGTATTGGTGAGAGCAAGTGTTCAATGGAAGTTGCACTGGCGTTCCCATGGCTTGATGAAATGTTGGAATACTCTTCATCATCGTTGCCAAAAGGGAAACATCAAGGCATTGATGATGGAAGTTCATCTCTTTATGGGCCCAAAAATGGCCAGTGCTATTCTCAGCCCAATTTTTTTGCTCCTCTTAATTCTCAATCTGTAATGATTCCCCTTGGAGCTTCTAATTCTATTCAGGCCAGTATTGCTTCCTTTGCTGCTACCAATTTCACTGACGCTGCTATTTCTTCTCCTCAGACCAAAAAGAAGTTGCTAAAGAAAAATCAAGATTCCATCTTTTCTTCTCCAATTTTTCTGCAGTCTCTTCGATGGCTTCCACAACAATGGTTCTCGATCCTAAATCTGCATGAGCCACCGCCGTCGATCCCTGCCGCCAGATCAGACCATTCTGCCCTTGCTGACCTATCCAATCCCGGCGAAGAGGACCTCTACAGCCGCCTCAAGTATCTTCAGCGTCAGCTGGAGTTTATCGACATTCAGGAAGAGTATGTCAAAGCTCAGCAGAAGAATTTGAACTGCGAAATGTTTCGCGCTCAGGAAGAAGTTAAGTGGATCTAGTCGGTTCCGCTTGTCACTGGTCTGTTTATGGAGATGGAAGACCAGAATATTGGCATCGTTGGCTCGACTACTGTCCAGAAACTCATGGCAACCATTTCCAATTCTCTCTCGCTTAAGCATGGCTTATCTATTGGGTGTCTGCAGTTATCTTTTCCTAATGGGAGATTCCCTTCTCCTTCTATTAGATTCCGACAAAATTACATCATTGCCTACTCCGTTCTCTCTAACGACAATCGGGAAATTGTGATCGTCGGCGACGACAATGCGGCACGGACTTTTATGGAACACGAAATGGCGGATGGAAGGTTGTTTATTGTGACTAAGGAGCCCCATGCACCTTATTAGCGACCTTCTTTGACTAAAGTCTACTTTTTTCCTCCAGATAAGAAGCCATCACGCTGGCCCAATTTTCATACATGCATTGGATCTGGCGGGGAAAGGAAAACTCCAGACCGGTATAAAGAGAAAGGGATCGAAATGTTGTATGGAGATCCAATTGTAAGCATTGACATTGTAAAGCAAAAATTAGCTACAAACTCAGGTGAGCAACTTAAGTATGGAACTCTTGTAATTTCCACTGGTTGTACAACATCAAGGTTTCTCGAGAAAATTGGTGTGCACTACATCAGGGATGGGGCTGATGTTGATTCACTGATTTCATCTTTTGAGAAGGTTAAAAAAAAAAAAAAAGTGGAGGTTACTGGGATTCGACATGATTCAAGAATGGTAAATGCTGGAGATTTAATTGTATGCTGTGTGGGTATGAGAACAGAAAGACATTCGAATTTGAGTGAGGTTTTAGCTGCCCCCGGAACACAGTATATCATTCGAAATTGTGATCATCAAAAGGCATCTGTACGTGATGGATATTCGACTCTTTTCAAGTATTTGCCAAGGTCATTAGGTGTCCAGAACTATTTGCATTAGATGTTTCAAGCTTTAGCTAGAGATCGACTCGAGCGTCTAAATGCATCTCCTTCTGCAATGCCTTGGACTTATTTTCGTGTGTACTCCATATTGTTGCTGGTTCTTGCTATCGATTTTTTTCTAATTAAGGATGTGTTTGCAGATATACCATATGTTGGATTCAACTATGTTTTTGTTATTGTTCTTTGAACCTTTCACCATTGCATTTGAGACTATGCAGGCAACGTTGGTCCATGCATTTCGGTTGCTCGATATTTGGCTCCTTCATTCTCCTGGAAATAGTGCAAACTGTCAAAGGTTGAAGCTTTTTGATTCAACAGCAGCAGGTTCATTGTCCGAGTGGCTTCATGGAGTGGCACTTCATCTAGATCAACCCTCAAATTTTTCAGTTTCCTCGTTTATCATCCATAATTCGTCCCTTTTGTCCCAACTCTTCATAAATGTCCCTTTAACAACTTTGATCTTGAAAAGCCTGCAAAATACTCATTCTAACATAAAATATTTGTTAAATACACAAAATACACATATTTTATGCTTGTTTTGTATGCCAAATACGTGTGCTTTGCACAGCACATCAGTTTCTTGTGATTTTAATTTCTGACATAGGTCCAACATTTATTGCCACTAGAGCTCCTATCGTGTCAAACCCTGCTTACTCCTTTGCACTCACTTTGTCTCGCAGGACTCCCACCTCTATGAGATATCCAACTTATGATTCTATTTCCATTGCCATGCCAACTTCACTATTAGATAACGATTCTGTTGATCATGCTAATCTCATCGCTGCTTACGAGTTGTTGGGCTATTCATCTTAATTTTCTCAAAAACTTCATCTTTTAATACAGCCATGATATGTTCCACAAAATGCAATTCATGTTGACAGGGGAACTAATTCTAAATCCTCAATCAACTCCGAAACAGTACCTGTTTGTCTCATTGAAGACGACCCCTTGTATGGATTTTGGATTTTCAAATTGCTGAAATATTGCATCATCTCCTCGAAATTCCCCCACGTTAAATCCGGAGTTGATTCTTGTAATACTGTAAACTAGTTGATTGCCAACCCCTTCATACAAATTTCAGCATTAGGTAGCACATTGCTCTCGATGTTTTGTTGTTTAGGAAATACGTTCCTCCCGAGTGATTTATCCCCTTGGGTCCATACCAAAACAAGGCATTTTAACCTTCCACCTAACCATTTATCCAACTGTAAGATAAAAGCCATTTTGACCATTGGATCGGTTGGCTCCATCACCGCCTGCTCTTGGTGGAACTCCGTTGTCTTTATTACCGGGTGGTGCTCTGTTACGAATGGGAGTTTCTTTCATCACGAGCTGCCTCTATGAATGTGGTGTTACATTCTGTCCAACTGGAGTGTGGACGGTGGGGTTGCTTCACACTGCATGAGATGCAGATTCATCTCCTTCCACAGGTTGTTTATCCATCCTTCGCAAATGAACTCAAACTTTTTCCTTCGAACAGATCATCCTTGTGTTGTTGATCAAGGTGAACTCTTCCTTCAACCCGTTAATTGTGGACATGTTCTTCTCTAAGCAGCATCAGGTTCATCAAACTTGCTTTCAATCCTAGGATCCATCTCGCCTTCGGACCAAAAATAGTAAAACTACTCGCAACCTAAAAGCAGGAGATCCCAAAATAACTAGCAAAGCTACTCCTACAGAAACCGCTTCTGATCATGTTATGAATCCTGCAGTACAAGACAAAGGAGCCATACAAATTATTGTACGACTCTCTTCCACAATACAAGGCAAGGGGGGCAGACACAACGTACAGAACACGCACACAATCACAGCACACAACACCACAATAGACATGTTATATTGTGTTATATTATGTTATACTATCAAGCTACTGCCTTTTCCCCTCCTAGGATTAAAATTCGAAACCTTAGGCCTTGTGACAATTGAGCTATAATGGGTTCTTTTTTAGTGGAAATTTATTTGTAACAATGGTTTACTATCCATTTTGTAACAGTTTTGTCTATGGCAAAATTGGTTGGAATCAGTTCAATATAATTACACGTTACTTAGATTCTTTGTTACTGGCTGTAAATGATTGCCAAGATTCATTTAGGTCTTGATTCGTCAGTCCTGCCTAAATTACTTACTACTACATCGTAAAGGTCGTAGTTTATTGATCATCTTCTCTGTATATGATACAGTGATTGTTATGACAAAGTGGTCTCTTTCCTCTTGTACTGGATACGAGTTTCCATGCCCAAACATGTAAGTTGTGTGCCTGTCGTCCCTTCGTTAGCTTTATATAGAATGTTGAAATCCGTTCCTATTCTGATGGGCATTTAGTTCTGTGGGAGTGTGTTTTTTGAGTTCAAATTTGACATAAAACATATCAGTTTGTTTCTCTGAAGTTTGTTGCTACCTTTATATATATAGTATCTATCTCCAGAAGCAAGAAAAAGAGAAGATTGCTGGTATGGATACTCGTGTAGGACACAGCACCATAACGAAGAACATGCACGTAAAAGAAATCATGTATGTCGTCCTATAAGGGGTAGTCATATGTTAAGATGAGAAACTTATCCATCTTTACCATTTTGCATTTTCTATGTATGATGCTTTTGTTGCATCCTTTCACTACAAATTCTTAATTTTGGAAAAAGGACGTAAAGTTTATGTAAAGTTTTTTGCTTAGAAACAAGAATGATGTTGGCTACTAGCCTTTTGTGATAATGGATTTGACCAAAATTATGTTATTATGTTTTCCTTATGGCTATAGATTTTGATTTTTGCCTATGAAATAATATGTAATTTTGACATTAAGGCCTCGTTAGTTTGTAGAAAAATATTATGCAGAAAAAATGTTATGCAGAAAAATAAAATATTTTTCTGTGTTTGGCTGTAAAATTGGAAAATATTTTCTGCTGTTTGATTACAATACTGAAAAATATTTTCCAATTGCAAATATATATATATATATATATATATATATATATATATATATATATATATATATATATATAACCAAAATTTT
>CAOJCS012661780.1:0-30244 GCA_948332485.1 Euphorbia guentheri
AATTACATAAGATATCTGATTTTCTCTTTTTCGCTAATTTTATGCAAAAAAGACGGGGTTTACATAAAGTTTTTTCAGATAAAATGAGTACTAAAGACCATGCTTAACACATGCAATTCGATGAATTAACGTAATAATAATCAGAGTGAGTACCATCAAACAAAGTCAGCCTTCTTTCCCTTCCCATCGGATAAGACTGCAGGAATGGCTGCACTGAGAGTTCCAGCTCACTTCCCTGACAACACCACTCCCTGGGGACAGGCTATTGATCTGCTTTGACAGTCAATGAAGAAGACAGATTGCTTGGTTAGCTAGGAGTTAGGTCTCATTCTCTTTGCTCGCTAGCAACGGTAGCTACATCTCGGTGGCATGTCCCAGTTGTTTTGGTTAACCTTGTTTACTGGTGAGAATATCAATTGCATACAAAAAATTTCATAACATAAGTTGAAGAAGTCCCGCTCCCAAGTAACCCTTCTGGCTTCATTCTGGCCACATTTCCTATGGTTCGGTCATTGCTCTTCTTTTCTTTCCCTCTGGACCTGGTCTAGCTTAACAAAGCCTTCTAGAATTGCCATAGGGGTATTGAAGACTCGTGAATGAGGTCTCTCTTCCATGTTTCGTTTATAAGGCCTTTCTTTTTATAAACCGTAGCTAGCTTCCGTATCCGTAATAGTAGGATAGGAGTACCCAACCCCCGCTCCCCATAGCTATCTTCTTTATCGTAATCGTATGTTCTCCTGGACAGGGAGGCAATATAAGATACTGTGTAGTTATCAGAAAGCCAGCTCCGCGGTCTGGTGCTTTTTTTATGTATCGCAGAATGCGAATGGCTGCCTGCCAATGAGGTTCACGGGGTGAGGACATAAACTTAAACTAGTAGATTGACGGCGAGGCCCTACTTACTTAATTAAAAAGGCGCGAATTCGCCATAGGGAATATATGGACGGACGAGTGACTGTCAAATAAAGTAGGCGACCAATAAGGCGCCTATATGCAGATGGATCCGGCAGTGGATCACCTGCTGCTTGAGAATAGGCTGTGGGAAGAGAAAGAACCTTCGGATAAGAAGAAAGGATGACCTATTACTATAGTAAGTAAAGTAAGTGAGTTAGCTCAGGATGCTAAACATCCATTTCAGTTCATAGCTAATGTGCTCTCTCTCCAAGGGGAGAAGACGGATCCTATGACCATACCAGTCACCCGATGAGATGAAACTCGAATTCATGCTGAGATGATTAGCATTCATGCATCGATTTTTCATTACTCAATAGAAAAATCATAAGAATAAATGAAATTACATAGATAGAAGAAATCGTTCATTCGTCTCGCCTGCCGGTGGTACCCCAAGACAAGTGGTGAACGGGTGCGTAACGCGTGGGAATCTGCCTCGCTTTCGATCGAGCACGGAATCCCCTGGGGTTTAATAAAAAAGAAGCTCTGTCCTGATCCGTTCTAGAGAGAGGAACAACCCCAATTCAAACTCAGTCCTTCTCTAGTTACTAGAGAGCTTCATCCTGATTGAGATTTCCAATAGTGATAACTGTCCAAGGAATTAGCGGTTTATCTTTATGTGGATGGCTGAATATTGGACCGGGAAAACTATAGTTTTTCACAACTCCTACAAGCAAGACAAGAGGGACTCGCTTTCTTTCTGGGGGGAATCATTATCTATATGTTTAATGCCTCAATTGGAGATTGCTTAATCCGGTTCCGAGAAGCATTTCTTGAACTGCTCTGATTTTAGAGAATCGCTTGTCCTAGCATAACAAAATAGAGAGCCCGAACCCGAAGAAGAGGGGGCTCCCCCCAGACGATTGCTGTGAGCACAGGATGATCTGGATTTAGCAAGGTTAAACCGCAGCCTGTTGCTAAGGCCCGGAATGATAGCACCTCTAGGTGCAGTACATAACCAACGGCAATTAAGGATAGCCAATAAGCAGAGACAAGATGAACCAGATTCTAGAGAGAAAGCCCCATAAGGCGATTCAAAAAAAATTGGGTGTAAAATTTCACGATTTTAATGGCTTTATCCCTTTCCCGTGGCGAATCTTCTTAAATGGGATAATAGCTTGATCTTATATATATATAATGTCATTTTGTATTAAAATAGTTGGCTTCGAACACACCCCCAAATGGGCATTGGGACCGGAAGTGCGATAGAATGAATGATGTAGATCAGATAGCTCGATCTTGAAAAGGCCTATGACAGAAGAAATCGTTCATAACGGTCTTAGGTAGCGAGGTATGTAGTCCTTTAGCGACATAAACCGGAGTGGAGCGATGATGACGAGATCCTACCCAACCAGCCTGGGCCCTTACGGAACAGGCTAGTCGAATACCTTTTTCCCCAATTGATGGCGGCAGATGATAATGGGGTCTCATCAACCATTCACATCGGGAAGACATCTCTATACCAATCAACTCAAAGGTGCATGAATTCTCTTCAAATTAATTCATTCCAATCCATCATCCCGCCCGTCGAGCTGAATCCCGCTTAAGCCCTCTGTGGATTAGTTTTGACTGTGATTACGTTCTCCAAAGGGTACTTTCTGGGATTTGGCCTTGGTAGGCTTGAAACTATAAACTAGTCTAGATGCTAGAGGAATTTCTTTTATTCCATAACCTATGGACTTGGACCTCAAAAGAAAGAGAAAGAAAAGACCAAAAAAAAAGAGATTGTTTAACCAGAAAGTACCGTGTCACCTTGGTTGGTGATTGCCTCCTAGCGCCCCTGTCTATGTTGTAGCGTGCATCGCCAATCTCTGTCCCTTAACAGGCGTATATCTTCATATAAAGCGCTCAACGGATGGCAAACAATGTCAGCTGAATTAATCAACTGTAAAACTACCAAAGTAATGATACAACTTGGCAATCCTTGCTAGAGCTTCTTTATTCTTTCGTGCTGGTAAACGAACGCCCCGCATTCCAACATGCGAGTAGTCCTGAATCGCTTTCTACTCGGTCGGGTTATATATGTCAAAACCAATGGAGGTCTGGGCATCCGGGATACTAGGAAATCGAACCTCTTTCTCGTGATCCCTTCTGTCTTTTAGCGCGAAACGAAAGCAAGCCTGCTGCTCATGGTGTTGGATCTTTGATTACCACCTTATCTTATGATGTATAGCCGCCTAGTTATGATAGAAGCTTTAGGTCTCCGTCTCCTCGCAGTTCTCCCTTTAACACCAACCTTTGACTGCGCTCATTCCTCAATCAGTATGTCAGAGTTCATGCCATGCGGCAGCTCAATCAGAGGCAACAAAGCCCATGGTGACACTAACAACAGGAAAGGCTAGCGAGTAGTAACCCTTGCGGGATGGGGGCTAATTCACCACATCAACTGCTATCAAACACAGACTCAACCCACTTAGCCGAGGAATCACTCTTCAGAAAGCCGCCGGCATTCAAGAAAAGATCTGGATTCCTCAGGATTTGAGATGGGCTCTAGCATCATCAAGAACTCACTCTTCGCATCAATCTTCTCGAACCCGGGTGACCTAAATCGTCAAATCGTACCGGTATTATATATAGACTCGCCCGGAACGCTGGCTATTTAGCTATACTATCGCTCGCTCGCTCTCGCTCGAGCTATTTCATTCCTCCAAAGTCGCCTTCTTTCCTTCGGATTCTTTCTTCCATACACACCCATCATGATCCTCTTATCGGAGCCTTTTTCCGACACCATTATACTGATAGCCTGATCCGATTCTCTCACAGGCTTAACTTCCACTGATTCCTTATCCCAACCAAGCCGGTTATTCGTATTTCATTTACATATAGAAAGATAGATTGAATGAATTGATGAGCTAGCAGAAATTGAATTAATGTAAATATCAGTCCGAGAGCTTACCAATTGCATTCTCTGCTTACCAAGCTTCGATAGCACTACTTATTGGCTGAGATCTTTCTACCTTTCCCTCTCCTGCATCTGGGACTCTATTTACTGCGCTTTGATCTTCCTTCGCTTCTTTAGTCATTTCCGGTATCGCATGGGGCTATTTCCTTGAAAACTGAATCTTCATCTTCCTTCATTTTTATTTATGTAAAAAATTCTTCTTATCTTATAGGTAATAAGACTCCTGCAAAGGCTACTAAGCCACCTAAGCAGTCCAATCCGTAGTACGTAATCCGTCGTAAGCATAAGGTCTAGCATTCTAAGCTGTCGAAGTGGTAGAAGTCTTCGATGTATTCGTGTCTGATGGCTTGTGAAATAGCCTCGGCTTTTAGGGAAGTCCCCTTCCTTTTAGGGCGGACTTTATTTCCTTGTCTGTCTGCAGTCCGTAAGCTTTCTTTTCGTTCTATCCCGTACGCATCAGTTCAAGCCTTCCAGTCTTCGTTTAGCAGCGAACTCAAGGATGGCCTTTATGTATGAGCCGATAAGGAGGTTTCCATAGATAGGGCTCATAGCCCCGGAACAGAGTAATAAGGAGGCTGAGATGAGAAAAGAGAGACCTATACGGCATAAGCCATTGTTCCCAAGAATTGGTCCTAACTAACGCTAACGATATGGAAAATAAATAGGCCTTTTCTTCCTTCCCGATCTTCGACCATGCTTTGCCTTATCTACTCCAGTGCAGAAATGCGCACGATACAGTGGGGTTAGATCACTATCTCAGACGTGGAGTATCCCAAGCGAACTGTTGGAGTAAAGAAGAAGGTAGGGTTGGAGTATTCGTAGTAGTTTCCAAGTTTGTCAGATTCTGAGACATGAGATGGGGCTTAGAATCAAGATCTGATTCCATATCTTCTATTTACCAAACCAAACCCGAATGCAAGAGCTTCATGCCAAATAGGCTAAACTAGTCAGGTATTCTAGCTTGAATCGAATTCAGACTTCATCTCATCCGAGTTAAGGAAAGATCCAAGAAAGAAGCAACTCTTCCTTATATTAGAATAGGATAGGATGCAAGTCCGGGTGAACCATCTTCGACTAGCTAATATAGGAGAATCGGTTGTAACACCGGATATTCCGTATTAGTTGATGCAACTCTTACTAAGGTGGATATTATATTGACCATAAAGCAAAGCTGAATGCTTACTTCTTGACTCTTTTCCGAATCATGCCTTACCCTACTTCCTTCATGCCTGATCTGAATGCCATTGAACAGAGGATCTTCACTCTCCGGTCTTTAGCCAATTCCAGTTCAATCGGGACAAGGCAGTTCTATGATCCGAGCCGAGGGAAAAAGCTAGAGGGCAAGGCTTCAATGAGCTAAGCTATAAGGCTGAAAACAGTACCAAACCAAGGAAGGAATCAGAGTAAACAAGATCCGCCCTTCAAAATGGAATAGATGAATTCTAAGCTGAATTGAGTTACGTTCTTATACCCGAGGAAATTAGACTAGTAAAATGCCCCGTTAGAGTGACTCTTTCAGGGGAATTCCGAGAGCCGGGGAATCCGGTTGGATCGAACGAAAAGCAGAAGTCAGAATTCCGCGATGGGATTGAACTTGAACGAGCAACAGACTTTCCTGAATGCAAGCTTCAAGCAAGGCTTTCTTTTCTTGTAGTCGGGGAAAGAATCCCGGGTTGATGCTGAACCAATTCTTCCATTCCAGAGGAAGAAGAAATAACATTCCATGCTCCTCGGCCTTCTTTAAAGCCTTGTGACTCCCATCCCATCAAGTCAGAAACCAAAGACTTAAACTAGCCTGGCCCCGGTTAGGCGGAGATCAAGGGATGCGCGGAGCTCAATCCTTTTGGAATTCCATTGCCCATTCATCTTCCTATATGAGAAAGATGCTCCCTTCAGCTACGAAGTCAGGAGAAGATAAACAATGTAGAGAGGCACATAGACCAAGAGAGAGAAAGAAAGAGCCCTAACTCAGAAAGGCCCAGACCACTAGATAGCTAGCAGAAAGAATGGCACTTTACAAACAAAGAGGGGACAATGAAAGCAGAGAGAAAGCTCCAGGCAGTGGTGTGTAGCACTTCGAATAAAGAACTTACCTTCCAGAACAGAGATCAGCTCCCTCACCAACATCCAAACCCATTGGATTAAAGCCCTAGCGGATCAGGGATCTTGCCCACCAGATTCCATCCATACTCGGTACAGAATCATCAAGGTACTGGAAGACCTTCTTGACTTTTTTTTTCCCGGATAACATAGGTGCATCTGGAAAGTAACTCTTTTCTCTTATTTCTTATTTTTATGCTAGTTCTTGCCATAATGTTCGTCGTGAGTAACTCCTAGAAAAGTCAAATTAAGTTCCTTCGTCACCCTGAAGCTGGGAGCAAAGGTAGCTCTGTTCTCCTAGACCTATAGGGGATTACGTGAAAATGAGAGTTCGACCAAAAAGCGTAATGCCAAAGCTTATCGTGAGACGCCAGTGCATTTCATATTCCCTAGTACTCCTTCCTGCTCGGGATCTAATACCTATCTTCGGCTTACAAGCTTAGAATCCAGAGATTCTAGTTAATCGTACTTTATGCCTTAACGCTCTTTTTGATTTTAGTTCCGGCTCGGGGCTAGAGAAAAGAAAAGCTATTCCTGATTCGTTATAGTACGCACATCCCTAATGGAATGGGTTAAGGTAAATCTGGTATGTAAAATCTATCTTTCTAGTAGTCTATCGAGCCAGTTTCATTTGTTGTAATGCTAAAATAAAAAGTAAAGATGGCCCTTCTACTTAGTGCATCTGCTACGCCCAAATGTGAGAAGTCCCTTCCCTTCCTTATGTCGTATCACGAACGATGGAAGGAACCCACTTAGAGTGTTTCGCGTTCAACTTCTCTTTAGACTGTAAGAACCTCAGTGCTTGATGGTCCGTGTACACTACGAATCCTTTGGTAGTTGAGACTCCACCCCTCTATCTAACTAAAGATTCAATCCAGTCCCAAGCGTACTTGGTCTCAGCATATCCAGGTGTTCCGCCCTTTCCCTCTTCTCCGTCTGCTTAAGACTGACTTCCTTCCCCTGCCTCTGACAGAATTTACAATCTCTTTGTTTTTCTTTTTCTAGATCTTCGCTATCCGCACTGCTATCAGCCCAAGACCTACTCCGATCTTACAATCTCCTCAAGAACGAAATTCCAGACCAGCACGACCTACTCGTTGGTTGACTTTCTTTTTCTTCGCTTCTTACTCTTTCAGAACTGGGGAAAAGAATGAGTTCAAAATTCTTGCCCATCTGCTGACTGAGAAAAACCTCGTTCGTATCTTTCTTTTCTGGGCAGACTCCCTACTGCTATTATGTCAGATCTTTAATCTGAGTCTTTTCGTCCTCTTCCTTTTACTACCCTACCCTATGGCTAAATTATGTAGATGGAATCCCCTACCACCGATACTAGCCTAACGGGTCTACTCACAGCTTCCCCTTTACCACATATGGTCTCCATACCCAAGCCTAAGAGCACGCCATCCCTTCTAAGATGACTGCCCTAAGGTACTTAACAAGGCCTCAGATGAATGGATTGACTGGTTCGCTGTACCACTTATACTGCCTTCCTAAATTTTGAAAAGAAAAAAACAATCTAATCATGGAAGAAAAGAAAGCTTGAAGCTATCTATGAAGAAGCGGGGGAACCAAAAGTGGAAGCAGCGAGACTGCAAGCAAGGTTCGCAGACGCTTGAGTGAAACGAAAGGTACGTAGTTGCTTGAGTGATAGCGAAAGGTTCGTAGACGCTCGACTGATAGGGAGAGGAGTTGGCAGCGGGGCCAAAGGAGAGCAGAGATAGGTAGTCCCTCCTCTCTTCCTGTCTAATAGCTTTACGGGTAGTACACTTGACAGTCACACAATCCAGGGGAATAAGAATTAGACCAGGTGAATAAGAATTAGAAGCGAAAGATAGAAGGTAACTCGACTGCAGGGACGAAGACGAAGTTACTTAAAGATCAAAGGCCAGACATGCGAAGTAAGTGAAACTGCCGTTCAAATTCTATAGGTTCCTAAAAGGAAGTGGAAATAGGATAACCTTCTTCCAGCTGTAGTTTATTGGCTGTTAGGTCGGTCAAACTTTCCCTGTAGCTAAAGTAAAATCAAGCCATTAGTTCGCATTCTAGTTCTCAATTTGTAGACCGGATGGGACCTAAGAAACTCTCTATGTTCGTACCTGCAGCTAACAAGTCAGAAGTTTCCTCTGAATCCGAGTTAGCTGTTCTAGTTCGAGTTAAAGAAGGACAGTATGGTACCTCTTGCTTAGGGCTTTGGAAGCGAGAAACCAACCCAGCAGAAGTCAATCGGAAGTTTTCTGTTTGACAAAGGTAACGTTAGCTAAGTAAGAGTAAGTAACGGGTGTAGCGATAGAGCGGTTTTGTTTACGATTCTATTAAAACAAACGGGCTATTGCCCCCAATCTGGTCGGCTGTCTTATGACGAGAGACAGAAGAAGTAGGTGCGAAGCCTTGACTTTCAAAGTCCAAACAAGCTTTCTTTGCCTTTGAGTCTCTGTTACAGAAGTGGAAGGCCCAGTTGGGTTGGTTGTTTTGCTCTAGTGGGTATACGCGGATTCGGGTTGTCTAAGTAGAAGGCATGGAAGGAACGTTTGATTCCCTTTCGATCTTAAAGCATAAAAACAAAGATTCAATGATGCTAAATCTTCATCTGTGCGGGATTGATTTAGTTCAGAGGGGGGCCTCTCTTTCACAAGCGAGGGAGTACAATACTTAGATCTTCTAAATAAAATAAATAAAACTGCACATGGGCCTCAGTGTCTTAAGCATAGCTTATGCAGATCCTAAAGGTTCCCCAGCTTGGCTTGGAGGTTCCATCCACTCTATCGACTAGACATGCCACTACTGCGCCCTCGGCTGACCACACAGGTCTTTTTTGGTCCTCCTGCATCAATAGCATTGGATCGGGAATGTAGCCATTTCACTATAGCCCATTGATCTACAACTATAGCCCATTGATCTACAGCGGATAAAGACTCTTCGACTAAGACATTGCCTTTCTATTTCATTTTAAGACTGTTTACATTTCATTGGCCAGGTTCGAGACTCTCTTCCCTTCGCCCCATCATGCGATATAGGGGAGATTAGGAAAATGAAAATTGTAAGTCCATGATCAATCCTTTTTACCCGGCCAAGCCAGATTCAAGTCAACTACCCTTCCTAAGACTCGTTAAAGACTAATTCTTTGAAGAAAGTTGAATCAGCAAAATGGACAACTGATGAATTGTTTAATTGTTTGTTGAATCATCTAATTCGCGTTCGCTCTAAAAAATAGACTATCCACAGTATAAATAGAGAATCAACAAGAACTGCCATTTGCCAGAAAACTCTTCTTTCGATAAGAAATCAATCCTTACACTAAAAGATATTTCTAAAACAAACAATAGCTGGAGAATTCATACTACACCAACTTTTCTATGAAATAGAGCTTTTATCTGATCTGAAATAGAGAAAGAAGAAAAATTTATACAGGAGCGTCCTTTTAAGGTTCTGGAAAAAACTTCCAACAGCCACTCCACTCAGGGAAGCAGAGCTCAGGCTCAAAGCCCTACGGGAAGAGCAGAACTCTCTTGTGAGAGAAATGACATGAAAACACCGAGGTAACGGAACTCAACAGGAGGAATAATAAGAGGTGAAAATTGAAGGAACAGGAGTGAAGAATAAGAATGAGTTTATTTTAGCCTATTGTTAGTTATATTTGAAATGTAGTGCCTGTTCTGTAAGCTCTCTTATAGGATCTCCCTTTGTTATTTTTTATAAAAAGAAAAAGAAAAATATAGAGTAATTTTCCGAAAGCGAGGAATGAGGCAGGAGTTAAGGTAATTGACCTTTCTCAATATCAATTATAAATAATTATACTTATAGACTTTTCCACAAGGGAGAATTCCACGTCTTTCTCAAGCAGTAAACTGATAGTAATTGAATAGGCCCCCTTCTGAATCGAAAGCATTGCTGCATGCGATCCTAGGTTTACTATAAGCTAATATAAGATCGAGCCTTTTTATTTTATTAAGCTAAAGTGCGAAGCGTCAAGGAGGAAGCATTAAGAAAAGAAAAAAGTGAAGTTTCAAGAAATCCGAAAGAAAAAGAAATCCCTATGGTTGCCCCTTTCTTTTCTATATAATAATGGCGTGCTTCTTGGTTCTATCTTTGAGTCGAGCTTCCGAGGTACTCTACTTGATTTATAGTGATAGGAATAGTGATAGGTGAATTCATCAGAGGCGACAAGGCAAGAGATCGATAACTGGGAACTTCAACCAGAAAGTCAATAGAAGCTGTCGAACTACCAGACTTTACCGGTGTGTGGCGTCGCTCCCTTTCTATTTCTATGTTTACTATTTTAGGCTGGGTCGATCCAATTGAGTTTGACAAATGCCTCTTTCGAGTTATCCTATTAAAATGCCCAAGCATGATATGACTATATAGAAAAAGAAAGTTGACTTCTGTAGCTAACTGGTTCTGTGATTAGACCCTTCAAGCGTTCACAATTGCATAGTTAGGTTTGGAACCCTTCTTACTCACTAAGGGAGAAAGGGAGATTCGAATAGCAAGGCAAAGAGAACAAACCTCTATTATATTCAAAAAAGAAAGCCATTTCTTTTACCAAAAATCGAATCGAGCCTGAATTGCATCCATCCTTTATTTATGGGTAAAGAACGGGTGCTAACATACTTAGGAGACATCAAAACTTGCATTTTTCTTAGTCTTTTTCGAGCTTACTCCCCTATCTTCCTGCCTTGTTCGGTAGGCTCGATGGAATTGAGGGGAGGATAGGAAGAAGGTATTAGCTCACTAGGCCTAGGATTCCATTCTCAGCGATGAAAGTTTCCGAGGTCCTGGAGTGAATTCGGGTCAAGCAAGCTAAGCCACTACTCTACCTCTAAGAACTCCGAGGGGCAAGCATAGGTTTGTAGACGCTCGACCAAGGGATGTCTTTCCACTGAAGTCGCGCGACTCGTAAGCCCGGGTGAGTCAATCTCTAACCCCAAGAAAGATTTAGCATTGCATTAATGTATTATTTTCCTCTACGGTAACGGGTAACTGCGTTCACTACAAGACGGAATTACCGGCTTTCTTTCCCCTCAGAGCTTGTCTCTCAAGTATGAAGAAGAACTTTTGTTTCTTGGATTGCCTATCAGTCATGGAAGGTTCACTTTTCTTAGGCTTCTTATATCACTTCGTCTTCTTCTGTTTAGGATGATGAATCAGCTTGAGTCTATTCCTAATCAATAGGTACGATGGCCGGCAAGAAGCTATCAGCTTCGGGTTTCTCCCACGTAAACTACTCTTAACGAGTGAGTACCCAAACCCCTTGAACAAGAGGAGAGTTCCCAACTTTCCTAGTTAGTCAATCTGAAACTCCTTCGCATGGAAGCAAGAATATTATGTAGGAAGGTTCTAATCCCCGTGCACATATCAAAATCACTAATTAGTAGACCAAGCTTAGGAGCTCAGAAAAGAGACTCTCTTTTTCGACGTGTTTTGAACTTCTTAGTAGAGGACGGGAAGTCAGACTAAGATGTTTCGGGGGCTGCAGCCGAATAAGAATCAAGCAAAGAATCTGGTTTAAGAACTTGAAGATAAGTATCCGGGTTAGTGGGAGATATCCTCGATCTAAAAGAAGTAAATGGGGGGTCAAGCTCTCAGCTAGACTCAGAAGGATACGGGGTGACACGGAACTCTTAGTTAGGTTAGGAGATCTCAATCTCCCGCCTAGTGTGAAAGGACAGATTACTCAAACTAAAAGAGGAAAAAAAGTTGCTCATGGGAGTGTAAAAAAGAGTTTCGGTGAAAGAGAGCAGAGTTGCCTGGCCTGACTTCGACTGAATCTCTAGCTTTGGACTTTCGACTAAGCGGGATAGTAGGTGCGAAGCTACTCTTAGAAGGGGGAGTACTTTCAAGAGAACTGACGGTAGGGAATCGGGCTATCGACCTAAAAGAAAAGCTTACTCGACAAATAAGTGGTTGAGGGTTTCGCTCTCAGCTTCTTCATTGTCTGTTGGAGTCTTGGTTTTTTGTACGAGACGATAGGGCGGATTCCTCGGCTAGATGATCTGACTCTCACCTCTCCTATCTAATAGTAGGTCTTGAATCTCCCCGGAAGTCCCCCCTCCTACTACTACTTTACCGATGGCTCGCTTGTAGGATTTGTAGAGGATTGAGGAGTCTTTTTATTGGTATGACATGCCGGATGAGCTGAAAGTTCGGTTCGTTAAGATGAAGCTAGTGAGCCTCGCGAAGGTGTGGTGGAACGGTTTTGAAGGTGATATAAGAGGATTGCGACAACCACCAATAGCTACTTGGAAAGAGATGAAGGCAAAGCTTCGAGAGAAATACATGCCGCCTAATTACCAAGACAAGTTATTTGAACAACTTGTCAATCTCAAGCAAGACAACATGACAGTAGCGGAGTACATGCAAAGGTTTGACGCACTCAAGACTCGGAGTCAAATTGTTGAAGATCCTCGCCACACTTTGGCTAGATTCAAATCTGGCCTGAGGTTCGATATAAGGAAAGACTTTCTTCGGCAACCCCTTTATAGTATAGTGTGGAACATGCTTTTCAAGTGGCCTTAGATATGGAGGAGTACTTACGGGTGCCAACCGTCAAGAAAAGAACTTCCCAAGCTGGGGAGATAGCAGCAAAAAGGCTTACTGATGGCAACCGAACTGCTAGGACAACACCTCTCCAACAAAGTACAGCCTACAAGTGGAACAAGAAGAACAACTTCAACAAGAAGGAGCAGAAAATGAGGAAGATGAAGAGAACAACCATCTTTCAAACACTTTTCACCTGCGGAAAAGAATTACGGAAGCTGGTCATTGATGGTGGGAGTTGCATGAATGTGGTTTCAGCCTTTATAGTTGAGAGATCGAAGCTTCCTATCGAGCCACACCCACAACCATATCATGTCGCATGGATCAACAAAACAACCATACCGGTAACTCAACGCTGTTTAGTTTCTATTTCTTCTGGTCATTATAAAAATTCTATTTGGTGTGATGTTGTTCCCATGAATGTTAAACACATATTATGGGCTCGACCTTGGCTCTATGATCGTGATGTCTATCATTGTGGTAGAGAGAATACTCCCCTTTTTTTGGTTGGATAATCCTTCAGTGCACTATCAAGTAGTCGATCAAACAATCCCTTTATGACTCCGCTTTCTGAGTCGTCCACTGATTCAACTAGATCAAGGCGTCTGAGTAGAAGTTAACAATCCTAAGAAAATTTTTTTTTCTAAATTCCGTCAATCAATGGCTAGTCAAACTAAGAAAGAAAGCCAGAACCTCCATGACTAAGAAAAAAAAAGACGAAAGGAATCCTTGCCTCTATGGCCATCCAACCCTCTCAAGAAGACCATTAGTTAGAGTACTTTCTTTCTAACTTTGTAGTTATCGGGCATGTGAAGATACAATCAACTTAGAAGGAAAGTTGCTGTTGCTCAACTTTAGAGCACCATCTCGCCATGTCATAAGCTTTCCAGATGTCAGTCCAGTGCCAATTCAAAAGAAAGGTTCTTGGCCGATTAGTTGGCTTAAAACGGCCGATATGAGCTGAGATAGTCTCGGTCCTATGAATCTGTTCCCGAGGGTCAAGCAACTATACGTACCTTTCCCGAGGGTCAAGTGACTCAACGTTCCTCTATACGCAATTACTTAGGTCAGCCCATTTTTCAACTGGAACAAAGAGCTTCATTTCCTTTTTCGAATCCCGCAAGAAAAAGCAAGTTTTTGTTCATCGGCGTAAAACACAAGTTCTCAAGGGAGAATGCCGCTGCTGATGGATCTCGCTCAGATCCTGGTGACAGGATTCGAACCTGTAATCTTCAAATCATGAGCCTGATGAGTTGACCAATTCCTTTACCCCGCTTCTTACCCTGATCGAAAACAACCTTCGACTTGCATGTCTTAAGTTTCTCACTCCTTGCTCTCTTTCCCTTCCTTCCTTTCGTAGCTCGTACTCTACCAGGCCGGCTTCGCGAGACCTTTTCGGCCTACTGACGGCTAAGCTCTATTGGGCGCTGGCTTTTCGAAAGCACTGAAGGGTTGATTCAAGAACAAGAGCTGGAGATTCAAAAGACTTTGTTCATATATGAAATTTCTAGCTTGACTGAGATGTAGATATTTGAAGTTCACTGTGATCAGAACGAATCTCTTTAAATCACGGAACACTTTCTATAGATCGACCTCATTGCCAGATGGAGAAACTCTTGCAGTGAAGAAGCTAAGCCCAGCCAAAACGCAGGGTAAGCGAGAATTCATTGCTGAAATGGAAACTTTGGGCAAAGTGAAGCACCAGAATCTAGTCCCACTGCTTGGATACTGCTGTTATGGTGAGGAAAAGCTTCTTGTTTACAAATACATGGTGAATGGAAGTTTAGATCTTTGGCTAAGGAATCGGACAGGGGCTCTTGAAATCCTGGATTGGCCGAAGCGCTTCAAGATTGCTATTGGTGCTGCAAGAGGGCTGGCTTTTCTTCACCATGGATTCATCCCTCACATCATCCACAGAGATATAAAAGCCAGCAACATCTTACTTGAAGAAGATTTGGAGCCAAAAGTTGCGGACTTTGGACTAGCCAGATTGATAAGTGCTTGTGAGACCCATGTTACTACTGATATTGCGGGGACATTTGGGTACATTCCACCAGAGTACGGGCAGTGCGCGAGGTCCACCACAAGGGGAGATGTTTACACTTTTGGTGTGATTCTGCTTGAATTGGTAACGGGACAAGAGCCAACAGGGCCAGACTTCAAAGAAGTGGAAGGTGGGAATTTGGTGGGTTTGGTTTTTCATCGGAAGTTAAGTATATTTCTCTCTTTCTATACATATATATATTTATGTTCCTCCTAATTTTGGTCGAATGGAGCCTTTTCTTCAAGGAAGTTGTAGTAAAGCATATTATGCCCCGTCTCTCTCTTCAAGGGCCAAATTGAGAAAAAAAGGAGAGAAAAATCATCTGCTTAAATGATTCAGCAATGGGATACCCGCTGTTACGGAACAAAGGCATGGAAATTCAGGACCAAGTTAGCTTTCAATATGCAAGTTGCACAGAAAAGCATTCAGCTCTTGGCTGGCAAAACTGAAGATGACAAAGGTGGAGCCGTTAGTTTTAGATTACAATTTACAAGAGAGCTTGGCTCTTCCCCTTTTTGGGCTTCTCTCGATCCTGATTTCTCTGCCTCACTTTTGTTCTACATTTCCTAATACTTCTTGTTAGCGGCCAAACGAAAAAATACTGATTGTTGACTTGTAACTAGTGTAATACTTAAAATTTATAAATTAATTAATTTTTTTATCGAAAAAATAAAGTGGTTAAATTGTATTTATTTTTAATAAAATTAAGTATCTATTTTTTAAGTCTAGTTAAATGCTGATGAAGTCCGATGGGATGTGGGTCTCCGGTGTGAGCTTTGCACCTGTGACAGAGAGGGGGTAACCCCAAACCTGCACTCTGACGGTCAAGTCAGTGGAGATGAATAGAGAAAAATAATGGAAGTCTGTAAACGAACGAAATGGGGAAGAGTTAACTTACAGTGGTGGTGATGGCCTTATTTATACCTTTTGTGGGGTTATTAAGTGCCCCTGCGCTATGTGGGACATGCCGAGTGGGCCTTGTTATTCTAAGCAGCCCAGTTTTGTGAGCGTGCCCAAAAGTAACTATCCTCATCAAATGTCCCCCCTCCCCTCCAGTCCAGTGTCGAAGCATTTATGCGGAGTAGAAGAAAACAACGTTTACTCAACAGGTGCCTCAAACCGTTAGATCGCGAAGAGTTTTCATTCGTTAAAAATTTCCGTTAGATGTCCTCGCGTCTTTTGGGGTGAATGCAACAGCTTACGAGAGAAGCTATATATAGGTGAGCTTTGCATCGTACTGTTCCTTTGTTGTCTGCTTTTTCTTTGCTACTCTTGCTTTCTTCTTCTTAGTAATTTCTTTTGCCTTTCCCTGAAGATTCTCAAGCTTCAATTTTTCAGTCTTCCTGTTGCAATTATTCACCTAGAGGTTAGTCTTCCTTTCTTTCCTTCCCTTTTTTTTTCTTTTTTTTACCATCTCTTGTTGTTTCTTTTGTTTGTGCTTGTTTGTTCGCTGTTGTTCGTTCATAAATGGCGAGAACCAGAGGTCTAGATGCTGTAAGGAGTGAGAGAGAGGTTGTTCCCTCTCCTCTAAACCAAAGAAAAGAAAGGCCCAAAAAACTCCTGTAGTATATAGGGAAGGCTGTAATAAAAATTGATCAATAATTGTAAAATGGGGTTATGCTGCTCCAGAACCAACAGGTCTGGAAGAAATCAGACAATTGTTTGAGTGGGTGATCGCCTTTCAAGTTGGTGTACTAGAAAAATCGAGAATGAACTTGGGCGAGGCCCAAAGCTTTGAAGAAGGCGACTGTAAATCTTGCTTATACAGTTTTGACGAAAAGGGATCTGCTCGCAATTGCCATCGCGCACCGTATAGGTGAACCCTATACTCTAACATTGCCTTCTCTTGAAGTGCGCGGGGACCAGAGGATGGGTGATAATGAATTGATCTTGTATGAAGATCAATTCAGAGCAGGATTGCGTCTTCCCCCCTTTTTTTTTGCTGAAGTTCTGCGAGAGTTTTCCCTTGAACCCGGCCAAAACACCCCTAATGGGTGGAAATAAATGGTGGGGCTTTACTAGTTGTGTCAAGAAAAGGGTCTCCGACTGACAAGCGCGGTATTCCGTCAACTGTTCAAGCCTGCCCAGTCAAAAAATTCTGCTCATGTGCATTTTTCTTTTAATCGTGCTTCCTTGAGGGCAGTCGCAGACTTGCCGAGCAAACCTATAGAGTTGAGTGATCGTTTCAAAGAAGAAAAATCATATAGTAATAATAAGAATTATTGGAGCGTGCTCTCGCTTCGAAGAAAGGAAAGCGGTAAGGTAAGCTCGTTCTCTCTTTGTATTCCCCTCGTAGGCTACGTTTATAGAAGAAAAGCAAATTGTTTTTATCAGGAAAAAACATCCGCTAAGTCAGAGCTTTGAGCGTCAAATTACATATAGTATAATAGGAGAACGATGCTTACTAACCTACCTGGGATTGATTGGACGGTCTTTAACGAGTGAACAGCCGGGTAGTTTACTTTTTTCTTACTCCGAGCTGATCCCTAGAGATGATTATATGCTTTTCACTCTCAAAAACAAGCTGTAAGAGTTTTTTAGAGGGGAGCTAATTAAATGTATTACAGAGGTAAAAAAACACTTTAAGAGGGAGCTAGTGTCATTGTAAAGGAAGAATTAAATGCTTTCCTAAAATAAAAGAAGAAACTCAAAACAAAACCAAATATGAAGCATTGCCTTTCCTATGCTATGATGCATTGCCTTTCTTATGCTATGATGCAAGGAATCATAGACTGACATCACATCACCTTTTTCTTATTCTTAGTAACGGGCTATAGTACTGACTATGCATAGGGCAGACAAAACTAAAGAAGGAAAAGAAGACGTATAGAGGAGAGGTAACTAGAAATGGTTTAGCGAAAGAAGGACCAACGACGATCCTATCCTAAAGGAGAAGGAGGAGTAGTAGGAGTCAGTCTTCTTTGAAGATCGCGGAACGTAGTATCGGACAATTATGCCATTCGGAAGAAGTCTTCTACAGAGGGAAAGCCTGTTACGAGTAAGTGGAGAGGAAAGATCTCCAGAGATTCTTATCTCATTCCATTCCAGTGGCTCGACCAGTAACCAATGGCGAAAACTAAAAAATCCATGGTTTCCCGGTAGAACCCTATTTCGCCCAAGTTGTTTCGGAAAAAAGAAGCGGTTTTTCGCACAGCTTTCTCATAGTGCAGGTCCCACTTGTATATTGTATTTGGCCGAAGAAGCATCGGACAGGTTGGAGTTCTTACCTTCTTGGGACTCCATGGACCAAGATCTGCTTTCATTATATGGGCAATACCGATCTACTTTAGTAGATCATATGGATGTAGACAAAGCTTCTGATTTTGATGAATTGGAAACATCTCTTTTCCATTTCTATTTACCTAGTTCATATTTTTCTTTCGTGTGTTCCGGGGAGTAATTCGATCTCTTCAATCTCGGGATACCACCTAAATAACTGCGGCCAGAGAGTCAAATAGGTCGGGAAGAAAGAGTCAGAGGTTGGGTTGGACGACATACATCTCGGTTGGTTCCCCCGGGTGATGACACCAGTAGCTGTGGAGCACAGATGACCATCTCTTCAAGCAGGGATATGGGGCTGGGCCCCTAGAAAAAAGTCTAAAAAAAAAAAAGAAAGCAGGTTGAGGTGAGTATGGGAGGCAAGACTGGATCTCATGAGTAAGTGACTCGCCGAGTTACCACGGTCCATCCCGGTCCCGATTCCGGACACTGAGCGAGCTTTAATTGAAGTAGGGGCTGACGTCAGCGACACGGAGGAAAGCTAATGCTCTTTTTAGAATCATGTTGCAAGGAACGGAATGCGACTATCAAGTTTCCTTTGCCCAAAAGCCTTCTGACCGTCACGTGAGAAGATCTGCGGGGATCAAGGATACGCCAGGACAAAGTTTCGGTAGGGAAAAATCTTTCAAAAAGGATGATATTGACAGAAGGGAAAAAGCGGATGAGATGGGACAGAAAGGCCGCCGAGTGGCAAGGTAACAACAAATCCATCCTCTCGCCCGGAAAAAAAGAGAAAAGAAAGTCCGCTGAAAGTAGGGATTAGGGGTAGCTCCCTTGTCGACCAAGGAAAGCGGGTCAGTTGATTGGCAAGCCGACTGATACGGTCCCGAAGCGCCCAACGAATCGTGGATCGCTAAATGCTTAACACAAAAATAGCCCATTGCACGTTCCTCCGGATCGCCTCACCAACATGCTGAAAACCATGACTCGGGGGACAGAACCCGCTCCTCGAGAAAGCATGAAGCTTGATGGCTAAACCACTCCCAAGGCGAAGAGTGCCCTAGGGTCCGTCCCGGGATGCTCACTACGACCTGCTGATACTCCCGCGCAGTAGGAGCGGACGGAGTCGGTACTCGTCTACAAGAGGCACACTCGTATGCCTTTCGAGGCTTCCCCCTTGTAAATATTCTCGGCAGAACTCTCTCTAAACCACTAAAGACAGTCACCTACAATAATCAGTAATAATCAGTCTACCTACGGTACATTGTAGAGAGACGTTCGACTCCACGTGTCCGCTGAACAGTTCCGAAGTAGCAAGACGAGTGAATGAAGGCGCTGTAAGCGGTAGTGAATACTCGTTCCATGGAGAAAAACCCCTCCGGCGTAAACGTTCCATCATTATAGACTGAACTCGCTGTGAACCCTTTCGATTATTAGTAGCGGGTGGTGAAGTAGCCCTCTTTCTTTATAAAAAAGTGGATACATGCGCCTTTAGCAGACATAGTAGTGTATAAAGAACGGTAGTAATAACCATGTAATCTAAAGAATAGAAACTTCCTACAATACAATTAAATGAGCGGAACTCACCGACTCTGCTAATGTGTGTGCTTGTGTGGATTAGAATTTCCCCGTCATGAAAGTCCTAATCAACCAACGATTAACCCGAATAGATCTGAAAAAAACCCCTCGCCTCGACACATGCACTCGCAGGTCTCCTTTTCCTCCACCTCTGAGAAAAAGTCTAAAAAAAAAGTCAAATTTCCATTCTCAACGCCGGTACAGACGAACGATCTTCTAGTTCAAAACCTCTTAATAGCATAGCTCCCTCACTTCACTGTCCTATGAGTGAGAAATAGGAGGAAGCCATAATGGTAAAAAAAAACCTGAATGCCCCGCACTTGCTTACTAGATCGGCAGGAAAGACAGGTTCTGCCTTCACTGACAAAGATGGAGGTTAGGTTTTTCAATTGAGGGTGGGGGGAAAAGACGGATCTTCGCCATTGGTAACTACGTAAACCAAAGGTTGTTACACCTAATTCATAATTGGTTGGCTCAGGTCCTTTTTTTCCCATTAATTAAGATGGAAGGGACCTTTGCTCAAGTAAGGCCTCTTGATTTACTAGTTGGCGAGCAAATTTGTATTCATTTGACCTAAAATCAGCCACGGACAGATGGCCGTTGGTCTTTATGTTTGAGGTCTTTGATCGTAACTTTTCATCAGCGGTGGTTAATTCCTGTCTAGCAAGAAAGCTATTTTAAGTACCATTTGTATGTAAGACGAAAAGGGACTACAGTAGCAGTTGTCATCGCAGATGAATCGCATACCTGTCAAAGTACTGTCCCGGATACACCAGCTCGGCTGCCCACCACATGAGTATATGGTGGGACAGCGCAAAATAGGGGTCAAGACGAATAGCTTCAAAGCTTCAGGACGTTGATTCTTTCATCTATTTTGCCAAAAGTGGTAACGTTCTAACTTTTCAGCGCCTCTTTGACCGCTTTAAACTTTTGGACCACTTGGAACATGGAGTTGCCCTCAATCCGAATATTCCACGCTTGCTCCACAGTTCGGAGAAAGGAGGGATGATTAGACTGCGTATTAATAAACCTTTAAGGTTTATGGCTGTGCTGCACTGAGTGATTCAACTGAATAATGACTGGGGCATGGTCAGAGAGTCCATTAGTACCAGTAATAACTCTAGCTTCGGAGAAGAAAAGAAGTAAAAATCTCATGGTTAACCATAATTCTGTCTAACCCGCAAGCTATTCTTCAGTAGGAAAACCACTCTTTCTGATTAGCCTACGGCATATATCTTTTCGAGCTAGACGGGGTCCAGGGGCTAAGAAAGCACTATAAATTTCAAAGATCGTACCTGTTCTAAGAAGATTGAATTTACTATTCAGTGAACCGACCCGCATCAAAGAAGTCGGGCGTGGAAAGGGAGCGCGGTATAAGACTGGCAGCGCGCGGAGACGTCATCCGAGTACTTTTCTTTTGGCCTGAGAATGGACTAAAGAAAAGGAAAAAGATCTTTAATTCGGAGGAAGAGGAGCGTCTTGGTAAACAGACTTTATCTGTTTGGTCAACAGAACGGATCTGTTCCCCCGGGGCTGTAGTTTAGAGAGCAGAATGGCCATAGTAAAAATTGGGAAAATGCGAATAAGATAAGAAAGGAGTCCCATGTACACATCTAGAACCGAGTGGGGTAGTGGCTGAAGAAAAAGGGGGTCTTCCAATACTAGCACGATCGCCTAGGCTCTTGTTATTTAGAGAATTGGAAGCAAATGTCCCTAGTTGCTGCCATAGCCGCCACGAGTGGCTGAAGTGGATTATGGGAAGCGAGGAGTTTGAACTGTGATCTCTTTATCCTGGTTTCAAACCAATCAAGGTCTGTCCCCGAAAACCGAGCATTCCAACTATCCAAGGCATAACGAACCCGAGGTGCCAAAAGGGACCCAGGAGACCACTGCTCACCCATAGAATGAGTAAAGACAACAAGATCTCGCCAAGAAGCTATTTCATAAGGGAATGAGACAAAACAAGACCGAATAGTCTTAGCTGCCTTTATATCCCATTTCAATCTTTTGACAAGAATCCGTTGCACAGTTTTATTCGTAGGGAGGGGAATCGTTCTGATCCAAGGACAGTAGCCCTATTATTTCCAAATACGAAAGAAACCTAGCGGGGGCACAAATCTCATAAGAGAAGAAGCGCCACGTAATTAGTAATTATGTATATAATAACTAAGGGACACTATCATTGGTGGCACCGGCCTCCTTTTTTCCAAATAGACTGGCCTCTGGAGCAAGCACTGAGGCGTGATTCTTTCAGGATAGTGGAATGGTCCCGCCGGGATAGTGGATCATGTAGAAAAGGTACCTCCGCTGTGAGTTCGAGATAGCTCTTTGGTCAATCTCTCCTAGCTCTTTCTTAGCGGCTGTAAATCCCTATTGTCTACAAGAAGCTTATTTGCCTTAGGATCTTTGTCTGTAATAAACTTTTTCAGCTCTTCCCCGGCATAGAACAGGGGTTCGAATCTGAGGCATAGGATTTTTGGTCTTCTGTTTCCGTTTGGGATAGGAGTAGCCGACTTCTGATAAGGCCGATGATTTTAGGAAGCTCGATTTCTAGGCTAAAGATGGAGTTTGTGGTTAGCACGATGTCGAGGGAGGGAATGTTGTCTTTAAAGTTCCACATCCCCATGGAGATGAAAAGTTTCTTGCAGATATATGCGGAGGAAATCGCCTCAACGAAGAGAGAAATCCGGCGAGAATTTCCGCAACTTTTAATAAGAAAGAAGGAAGCACATAGCGGACGGAAAGAGAGAGAGCAGTGTGATTGGCTCACATAAAGAAAAGTCTACTACAATGGAGAGATCAGGGCCAGAAAACTAGCCTTATTTCTTCTTCTGGAAGAATGCGTTAGGCCAGCAAAGGGAATTGATTACATCAAAGTGCGAGGTTGTAGGGTACTACAGAAAATTCGTTGGGCGTTTAGGTAGCTTACTTAAGTGAGTTTGGATGAGAAGCTTTCTCTTTTCGATTGTTTCTGGGGTCGGTTTGGACACAAAAAAGAGAATTGACCGGAAGAGAGCAAACCACCAGACGTAGTACCGGAAGAGGGAGGGAAAGAGGCTATGGTTATAGGGGCCAGCTTTAGGTTAGACCTTCTTTGAAGAGGTTTCGTGTCAAGCTGCTCTAATTAGTGAGAAACCTTTTATTGACGCGAAAAGAGAAAACCTACTCGCGGCACACAGGCTATATCCGTTCGAGTAAGAAAAAGAGTATTGAGTTGTCTCCCTATTTAAAATAAAAAGGGCAACCACTCTCGGGATTAGGCACGAGGGGTTGCTTACCTTTGGCACCAGGGTGATAGCTGTAGCATTAACTTGAGAGAGCATCTTGTTGGCTTTGAAAAAGTGTTAGACTGCAGCCATGAAATCAGCACCAACTATATCCCAAGTTTTCTTGAAAAAAAAGAGGGCTGTCGGGGTATTGTATTATCATGCAACGATAAGAAGGCATCCTTTATCTCAAGATTAGAAACATCTCTAATCAAAATGAGAGCCGTCATGGTGAAAATGGATGGTATTGAGGCAATCTGGATTGAATGCTTGTCTATGGATGGTTCCCATGAGATTCTGGGAATGATCAACAACTTCCTTCGGACCTGCTTCTAAGGCTTCCAGCATCCCAGACTCTAACCAAGCTCCCTACCCTCAAAGCGCTTCACTCCGCTGCCTATCTCTTTCAGTCTGTCTTTCTTGCAGCTTCCCATTCGAAAGCGATGGACCATGGGTATGAACCGAGTAAGTAAGTCTCTTCGACTCCCTCCCTATATGGATAGCTTCCTTCCAACCCCCGGCTAGTGGCCTTTATCTCTCTCTTCTCTCTCAAAGCTGGAAATGAACCTGACTATCGGATGCCATCCTCAGCTACCTTCCTTCCATCCCTCTATGCAAAGACAGACGCGAAAGACCCTCAAAGTCACCTGCTTTTTTGCGCTTATACAAAGGAAACCTCAATGAGCCAGGCAAACAAAAAAGAAGAGAAGAAACGATCGCCTGATTGAAAAACTTCACCTTACAGCAAACATAGTTCCCGCAATTGAATCAAGAACAATCAGTGATATTTGTCATATCGGTTCAGTGATTAGTAAGGGTATTCTAGCAAGGGTCAGAAAGCTATTCTTTACTGGGCTTGTACATACCATGAGGTCGCATAGACTCTTTTCTATTCTAGAAGGATAAGGTTCAGAGCGCTCCACTATTGCAAGCAACCTCAGCTTTCTTTTAAAAAGCACTTCGAAGAACAACTCACGAGCAGGATTGCGGATAAAGCCGCAGCTTATAGACCCATAATCGTGACGGCCTTTCGATTACATCCGGAGCGAGCAAGAAAACGGCTGCAGAAAGCATAGGTGCTTCGGTTTCCGGTAGCAGGTAATCAGGTATGTGTGTAAAGCAAATCCGGCCTTGGTAGGCGGCATGGCGCAGTCTAGCATTCCTGTAGTTCAAGAGTGAATAAGGGGCTAGCTGGCAGCTGAGTTCATCGCTCTCTATGGCCATTTGTCTTTAAGCTTCAGGCTCTTGTGCCGTATTTCAAGCAACACGTCCCGGGTCTCGTTAATTGGAAATATTTCTATAGGAATCCGGCCGGAGCGGATGCAAGCACGGAATTAAGTCCCGATTGTCTTCCTCTAGTTTTTGAGTCTGAGGTCTGGAGTTCTATATCACTATAAATTTAGTAGCTAGCTTTTCTCCTTGGTCGCTTCGCTCTGCCCGGAAAGACAAAGATTTCAGTCGTACACCTCAAGGTTATTCTTGTGACTGGTATGTCGTCTCAAGGAGGAAACTACTGCTTTCGTGGTAAAGCATAGACTATAGTCTCTCGTTTACCCATGGTTGCTCACATTTTCAAAAAAGAATCTCGGTGGCTTAACGAGTGAGGTTGCTTGCAATAGCCACCGGTGACCGGCTCGAGCACCTTTGGGCGATGGTTTTTCGATCCCGCCTTACGCAAGACTGATGATTGTAAAGCATAGTAATTATACGTCAAAAAAGCGAAGAAAGACTTTTAGAAATACATTTGTTGGCCTAGGCTGAGTTTAATCCGGAAAGCTATTGAATCATCTTGGACAGAAGAGAGTACGAAGGCCATAAGAATCCCGAGTCCACGATAAAGACTAGCCTGTCAGCAATAAATTGGTCTTTGGCTTTCGATTCAAATTTTGCCTATGAATCAGACTTCTTTTTAGAAACCGGAGGTGTGGAACGAAGCCAAGCTACGAATATAGTTACTGATTATTTCAGTGCCGGTGGTTCAGACTCACTTTTTTGAGTTCCGATTCAACAGATAGAGACTTTCTCATAGTTGACGAGGTTGTCGTCAGACAATGTAGCGTTAGCAAGGGCAAGGTCAAAGACAGACGGATGGCTCGCGATTGATAGCTGACTGGCCGTCAGCCTATGAAGATTGATAGCAGCGCTTCCCCACTATGTGAATTAATTGCTTTCCTTCAGCAGGCCCTACTCATTATAGTTCGATGTGCTTTCCCAGTGGCGCTGACTGTTGCACGGTTCGGGGAGATTAGTCACTGGCTGAGAAAGAGATTGAGCCGAGCTTATTTTGTCGTCCAAAGGCAATGGACCGGCAAAAGAGAAGATGTCAGGGTTCGAACCGTCGTGACTTCCAATAATCACAATTGGTTTCCTTCTGGCCGACGCCTACTTACTTGACTTTACTTTTTTTTAGTATGACCTGCCCCGTATAGTCTGATGTCGCTCGAACCGTCACAGGGATTCGTTTCATTCGTTGGACAGGCTTTAGGGATGTGCAGTTCCTTCTTGGAAAATGGGCATATGACTTCCTGCCCTACTAAGCTTTCAGTGTCCTATCCAAACGTCCCTCACAGTCCCTGCACGTGGACTGATTCCACATGGAGAAAGGAAGGAATAGGACTTAGTTAGCTCTTTCCTTACCCGGGCGCTACGGCCCCTCACTGAGGGGAATGAAGGCAAGTCTATCGGAGGCTTTGGTTACATCCCCTTTGCCCTATCCTCGCACATGAACTGGTTTAGTTCATCCTTGGGTGGGCGAGTGACCTCTTTCTGTCCTGATCGAAAACTCCTGCTTCGGACCGGGAGCACATCAGCTAAGACGGATATGAAATTACAAGGAGTTCCCTTATCATAAAGCTAAGCTAAACATCTAACGGGAAAAATCACTGTTTGATGACACCCTTAGACTCAGGGACAGAAACTGATTCTTGCCATAAAGTAGTCCTTCTATATAAGACGAATGAAGTAAAGGATTGAATGAATTGAAGTTGACTTCTAAATGTACCTGTAAGCCATATTCGAAGTATGGGATTGAGAAAATTTCAGTCTTTTACTTCACACCTAGAGAAGAACCCGAGCAAAACAACTCTTGCTATTTAGGGGTAGAGAAGACTTAGTAGCTTTAGAAGATCAGCCCGAAATTCCGTTTTCTATTGATCTTTTAGTGCAACTGAGCCTATGAAAGATTAGCGCGAGGAAGTTTCTTATTTCTTATTAAAGTGACAGGCTTTATAGTTCAATAAATGCCTTAGACAGACTTAGAAAGCTGCAAATCAAAACTCCCCTCTTGGATTCTTTGTGTGGAGTGGTTGGCTGGGGATGGCATGGTACTTGGACCCGCTTCTAAGCTAAGATCCTTGAGAAGGACCGGCTTGAGATGTCTTAAAAACATGTATGTATGCAAAGTGTGGCCTCGAAAGGAGGCTAGAAATGCTGCGAAATGAACAGCAATCGCTCATTGTGCGGGCCCGGAGAGACTAAGAAAGAAAAAAGTCGTTACAGTCTCTTCCGTTGTTTAAAATACAGGAGTGTAGCATTTTAGCTTGAAAACTGCGTTGACTTACTTCAAAGATAAGGAACTCACCTGGCCGACATAGAGGAAGAAAGCCTATTGAAGCAAGATCTGACTTTTATCCTTCGGATCAATATCAATCTTGAGCCGCTTAATGAGGACGGCATGAGTCAGTTTATGTGTAGGGAGGGCCCTCCAGGTTGGCTCAAACTCCCTACCTTGATATAAAGGTAGGGTTGAGATCCATGGGCAGTATCGGGGGTCTGACAATTTCATTTTGAAATCAGACAGCACCCGAACAATACTGTCCATATCCTTAGGAGGAGTGATCATAGAGGCAAAGGTGGTTGATGAAACCCGCTTACTCAAATAAGCTTACCCACTCTGAAAACAGATAGGTAAAACATTACCAATTGATCCCCTTTGGATGATCCTTAATCTCCCTCCGGTCGCTTCACTGCGAACGAACGGAATACTTGGAGTGAGAACTTTCTCGCCTCTCTCCCTTTCACCTTCCTACGAGATAAAGAGACTTACCGTACTGTGAAATTTCTCTATCTTTATTTAAGTAACTGGGATTCACTTCAGAAAGAATGTCATTGACGAATGGAAAAGGAAGATGAAGCTCTAGCCTCCGATTCAGATTACCCGATCAGAGAATGATAAAGACTTAGCTGCCTTAGCGGAAGCATCGGATTCGGATGGTTCAGCCAAAGTGAGTTTCCCCGATCCCGACCTAGTCTTAGCACACACGTGAGGGGATCTTTCCTGCTTCTGAGCTAATAGGGATTATTCTATTCTAAAGAAAGGAGCATCTACCTTGTCAGATAGTGTGTCAGTGAACACGCAGTGATTAAGGGCATAGACCTCTAGACAGGACAGATGGGATTGTTGGTTCCACATGCCACCCGCTGAAAGTTTCGACTAGCGTAGCGTGCTTCGTCTGGTCCCTCCATGAGGAAAGGGCTGGCAATGGCTTGATTCTGAGTCCTTACTTTTCTGAAAGCTTCGAGTGACTGGATTCTTTGCTCTTCGACAGCCCTAACAAGTCACTCGAAGCTCCTCTGGCACGCCCTAGCCGAGCGGTCCTCGCCTGCACAAGCAGGTTTGGAACCCTAACTAACTAATTGCTTTTGTTCCGCCTACTGCACTTGACCCCGGGCAGGGAGAAAGACATCCTTCGTTACCGCGCTGAAACAACAACAATTCCTGTAAAAAAAATCTTCCTCTCAAGTAACGCCTTCTCCACTTGACTCCACTGGTCGAGAACTCTACAGCTTCATCCCAGATCCTTCCCAAATGAACATCCTAGCCCAGTAACAATATCTTATTGAAAATGAAAAGGTTGAGTTAGCGCTTTATCCTTACGACTAGAACGAATGAATGTCAGAACCCAGTACGGTAGACAATTGAAGACGAAAACAGTCTTGGTAAAGCTTCACTACAACTACAAGAAAGCTTTCTTATAGACATTCTCGTCTCAAATTACATCTTATCACAAAGAAGTGGCCGAGCTTGACGGGAAACTACTTCTATTTCATCCAACGCCAGAGACGGATATCAAAAGCGGTCCCCAGCTAAAGGTTATAATATGCGAGACTGAGTTCCTCTTTTCTTTCACTCATGGGCTGAAAAAGAAAGACCTTCAATCAATGCTTTCGGGCGAAGTCCTTCTGAGTGGTACTTTCCTATAGTTGATCAAGTTTCCTTTGCTAGTGAATCAGATCTTTGGCTTTACCGTCTTACTATTCTGAGAATGTACTCTGTTAGGGGTGATCTCTTTCTATCTTCAGTCTGTCATTTCTACCGGCCCTTATAGGAGTAGGGGGAACTATAGGCTTAAGCTCGCTTCAATGCATTTTATCCTTAGGCCGAATACCTAGTTGAGAGGGGTCCCTAGACTAGATACCTTTCGTCCATTCATGATCAAAAACGGGCCTAATTGAATCATCTCATCGAGGATTGCATGTGAAAAGATCTTCGAAATCCCCAATCGTTCGTTACTGAACCTAAAAACTCGCCGCTTATCATGTAAAGTAGTGCTCTCGCTAGCTGGAACGGAACTATCAAATGGAGGAACAAGTCAAGCGTAGGCCTTCTTTGAGTATAGCTTCAAGTAGCTCTAAGAAGTTTACGTCTTGATATCCGTCGGCTTTCTTAAGTTCTTCCATTCCAGGGCTTAGAATCAAGCTGCTAAGGTTGTTCAGTAGTGATTGGGCCAGGAAAGACAGAAGAGCAGAATCGTGTCAACAGCCTATTCTATTTAAACATCGGAATCGTGAACAGCAAAAGCCAGTTAAGCTATTTCCTAATAGAATGCTTCCCGGTGAGAAAAAAGTTCAAAGCCAATTGTGCGCAGGTTCCCTAGCTCTCTTCATGGATCCATTCTAAGACTCAAAATTTGACTATTCTTCTCGTTAGAACTCAAAATCCTACTTATTATAGCTTTTCCGCACTGCCTAGAGTGTATGGAGAGTGATGACAAGATTGTGGAGATTTTGAAGGAATCTATGAATGCATTCAATTTTCCAAGCAAAATATCCCCGCTCGATGATCGCTGCAGCCCTTTGCTTCTGGAGCACATCGACGAAGACCTTTGACCTCGGCTGTGGGCCTATGGTACCTTCCGGTCATGGACGTGTCCTCGTTGACTAGCTTACCATCCTACGGACTGGATCTTACTAAGAAAGTTTTCAATATCTGTGGCTGAGGACGATGTAAACTTATCTTCCTCCAGCTCTGAAATCGGAGGTATCTGTACTGGCTTGCTCGCCTTGCTTCCAAAAACCCTTCTGTCTAATAATTAGAAAAAAGTACTCACAGTTTGCCATATGGCCTAACGGCCTACTCTATTCCGCTTACAGACAAGTCCTATATTTAGCTTCCTTCATACCAAGACCTGGTCAAATAAATTTAAACCCGAAGCTAATGAAAAAATTCTCATTTTTTGAATTTAATTATTCAAGACCCTTGCTAAAAAGGTTTTTTTCACTCCCTGAGACTGATTACCTTCGCCTGAACTACCGCGTAGTGGGTTGAATGCCAGTAGGGAAGATTCTACACCTTGATCAGACTCTTTCCTTCTTGTTCATCACTCCTTGCCCATTCTATCCTCATCCGTCAGACTAGTAAGCTGTTCAGGTACTCTGTTCTTAAGTGCTGCCGCCCTTGATGCTAAAAATGTGGAACCGAACGAGTGTAATACCTGGAACGAGTAAGAGGCCAACCTGATTGACGCTCTGGGAAAGGTGACAACTATCCCTCCTAACCCCGAAATTAGACCAGATGAAGACGTGAGCGAAGGCAAGCTTTAGACTATGCTTCGTTGTACCTGCATAAATCATTTTTCTTTTATAAAGGAAAAGGAAGAATGGGCAGAAGCAGCAAGTGACAGATAAGACTCAATTAGCAGAAAAGACTGAAACAGCTCTAGGAAGGCGGAGCTCAAACTTTTCCTACGCATGCTTAAAAATAAGTGTACCCAAGTTCCTGTTTTTCATTTACCAATCATCTAATCTAGTGAAGTAGCAGAAGGTAGGGCGCTAAAAGCTACTTTCCTGGCTTGAAGTGAAGTTACTCGCCTCAACAGAATCGGGATCAGATTTAGTAGTTAGTGGGAATGGCATTTCCGCCTGAGAGGGAAGAATCGATGTTATCTCCTCTACTCATGAGTTTGCACAAAAGTAATTGGAAAAAGGGATCTTAGCCTACCGGTGACCTGATCGACGTAAGATCCATTCTCAAGCAAGATGAAAAGCAAACGATAGAAGATAGAAAGATAGAAGTCGAAATCTCATAAGAGAAGAAAGCGTAGAAAAGAGCCTATATCAGTTAGTCAGAAAGCGTTATCAAGAAAGCGGCGGGCCCAGGACTTATGTCGGTAACCTTAGATCGCCTACGAGACCTTATGACTTTCAAGAGTGGGCTCTTTTTCTTTCCGCTGCGATCTACTTCAGCGAGATGCTTAACACATGCAAATCGAAAAAGGAAAAGAAGTCACGACGGCCGTCTCCTCTATTCTATAGTACTATAACAACGCGATAGAAGCCCTAAGCTATAGCGCGCTACTCAACAAAGATTTCAAGTATACCGGGGGCGGTGAGTGACAGACCTGTTTCGGGAAGGAAGTAGTTGCTTGCCTA
>CAOJCS012713404.1:0-11333 GCA_948332485.1 Euphorbia guentheri
TAGAGCAGTCCGCCCCTACAGCCTTTGATCAGTAGATTATTTAGAACTTCGGAAGATGGTCAAGGTAGCTTGCTTCCAAGCCACTGCACTAGATGCGCATGTAGTCATAGTAGTCGGCTCAGAATGCCTCTGTTCTATACTAAAAGACTACTTCGGATGAATGGGGAATTACGTCGCTCTTTGATCTAATAAGGCCTACGAGCTCTCTGTTTTAGTTTTATGGCGGAGATCTCTCCACACCAAGGAACCAAATCACAATGGATCGAAGCCCTCCTTTTTCTTCCAATTAGTGAAGCGGGAGTCGGGAAGTTTGCTCTTGTCTGATGAATAACAAGCGCTATAAGGTCATTTTTGTTTAGTAACAAGCCCTGTGAAAGCTATCATTAATAGAGTGAGCGCTCATCTCTTCGATCTCTTTCTTTCTTTCTGGGGTGAATAAGCTAGCTAAACCAGTTCCTGAGTTCATGACTTCAGAAGTGACACTGAAAGTGAAAGCTGTCTAATCGCTCTAAGCCAGTTGTTGAGCTCGCCCCGCCATTAGTAGGAAGCAAGCAAGCTCCTCCCCTCTGATCGACCTAGAAAGCCAAAATCTCGTTTAGAGAGTTGATCAGACAGGAAGTCCAAACCAAGACATCTCGCCGCATAAGCTGATCCCGATCCCTTTGGGCAGTCCTCTTTCCCCTTTGCTGGACAATTTGGACTCACAATCATCCACCTTATAGGTCAGATGTGGCATTTGATAACAGACGATTTGTTCACAGCAAGATGGCAAAGAGAGGATTTGCTTATATCTACTATATTATATCTTATATAATATTATATCTTATATAGTAGAACAGCAGCTTTTTTAGACAGAGCGCTAGCATCCCTTGCTCTCTATCGATTGCTTACCTTGCAACTTCGCCTATAGGCTTGGTCTTGCTTACGCTACCTAGCACCTGATCCCAAGACTACGGCCCGCCCGACTGCTGCATCTCAAATTCTTTTTGAGTCTGCGGGATCCCCGCTCATACACGTCTTTTCTTGCAAGCAACGATGAGTTCTCTCTTCTCCTAAATTAGACCCAGACCTGGGTTTCCAACTTCAATCAAAGCCTGTGCCTTACACGATGACTCTTAAATTAAAGGAAGAGAGGTTTTTGATGTAGTTGCAATCAGTGATTTTTTTCACCGAGATTGGGCGGGACTCCTCTTTGCTTCTGACTGAGCGGGCTCGATCGTTTTCGATTTCCCGACAAGAGCCTCCGCTTATCAAGGATCTGGATTTTCCGTGCTTAGCTTCACGAATCTTGTACAAAAACAACCATCTCTGGTACTCTCTGGAACTAAGTACCAGGTTGTTCTTTTAAAGTCCAAAAATTGACCTCTGGCAAAGGAACTTCTGCCAAAAGCGAAAGCATTTTTGATCCCTAGCTTTCCACTTAAACAAATGAAGTAGATCGGCCAATATCCATTGCAGGAGAAACCTCTTCAACAAGAGCAGCCAACAATTGAAAGAAAACATTGACATTCAATTAAGTAGAAGGGGATTTGTCAGTCAATGATTAGAGTTGTTGGCCTAAGGCGTGAAAGCCCGGACGAATCTTGTGTAAGGGAGCCGGGGAAAGGCCCTTGTTCACGCTCGAAGCAGTCCAAAAGAAATGGAGTAGACTGGTGGCGATGGGTCCATGCGAGCTATTAAATATACCGGGTAAGACAGCGTGTAATGCCTCAATTTATTTCCGCCTTGCCCAAACCAAAGCCAAGCAGGGTTTCTAAAAATTGGTATACCTGCTTTCGTAGTCAGTTTTTTTCTTACTAAGGTAGTAGATTTCCCTTCTTTCTCTAAAGCGAGTGAGTGCATTACTAGTAGTTAAGCGTTTAAATAAATTCCAGTGTCTCTTAGTCTCACTTTTAGCCATTCTTCTCTGTCAACTAGAAGGTAGAGTGTAAGGCAAGGAACTTCTTTCACTAGTATAGTATCGTATGGGGAACATGCGCAGAAGAGTATTTCATAGTTCCTGAGGCACGCAAACAAAGCCATGCTTACTTCATCTTCACTTCATGCTTATACATAGACCTGGTGGACTGGGGGTCTTGTCTTCAAGACTTGCCTACATATCTGTGCTTAACTGAGCCAGAATCAAGCCCAATGTAGTTCCCTACTTACTGAACGTCGTGATTAGCCTTCGCCGATGCCCTGCATCGATGTCTCTGCTTCATTTTCTTCTTCATCCTTTTAGTAACAAAATAAAGCAGAAGTAGAACCAAACTGAGAGTTAACAACATAAAGAAAGATGGATTTGTGAATGAGAAATACAAGTCGCCTAGCGCGGGGGGGTGAATGTCCAATCCCTCAAGAGGAGACGGGACGTCCGAATTAACAAATTGGCGCGACCATGCGTCGATAGCCTCCTCAAACCATTCACTTTGTTCTTTCTTTTGATTCAAGTCCTTCAAAATGGCACGCAAAGTAGAGGGATCCGATGATTCGCCGTGGACCCACTGGCCCAAAACATAGCGTGCCTCCCCGTCCAACTGGAAGCCAGTCTCTTCTGCAATGCTCGCCACTTTCTCTTCGATTCTTCCCTGGGCCGAACATACTTCTCTTTCGGTGTAAGGAGAAAGAGTCGAATAAATACTAGACATCTCAGATGACGAGTCAGAATCGGGGGATGAGGGAACACCAAGATTATGATAGGACGAAGGTATCTCCGCAGTCTTGGGCGGAGATGGAGATAACGGAGGGCACTCTACATCTCTAAGCAAAGGGCTTACGCTCTCCTCCTCAAAGGAGTTTCTTTCTGCTGCAGATACAGAACAAGAAGATTCAGATGCAGAACAAGAAGATTCAAAGGGAAGGGTTTGTTCGTATATCCTTTTAAGCGAGCGAAATTTCTGCACTTTCATTTGCTTTGAAACTTTTCTTTGGCTGCTCTGCTCACCCCAGGGAGACTTGTCGGAAATGTGCTTGGTTCTTGACCAACGTAAAGCATGGGACGTTTGGGGCCTTTTCTCTCTATATACGAAATTTAAAATGGTTGACCCTTTTTCGATCTTGTATTGTACCCGTTACACTTCACACTAATCTTGAATAAGTACAAAAGCAATCAATCAACTGGCATACCGCCTCCAATCCGATCGTACTTCTCTTATGATAATAGTAGTTTGTGGATGCGCGTCCATTCCTAAATAAAAAGAAGAAAAAAAAATATCCTCTTTTCATGGAAATGGACTGATTTAGCGTCTGAAAAGCTATCTTTAGCTATGATTTTTCGTAAGAAACAGCATTTTGTTCTGCTTCCGCGGACTTGGAACTGTATTCATTTCTTAGTTATAGCCTCCATACTGATTCCCAGGTTGACGGTTCAGCTCCTTTCCTTTGGAGCGTTGCTATCCCATTTTTCTTTTCAAATTAGGTAGCTTATTGTTGTTAAGCTACCCTACCAAATTGCTCTCGTTCGCTCCTCCTCAGAGAGTAGCTCTGTTCGCTTTTTTTCTTTCATATTTTGTGTTTTTCACTCTAACTATCTTACGCAATTACTGATTGATGTTATAAGGTAGATCCCGTACTGCGAGATTGATTCATTGAGTGCAATACAACAAATGATAATGCAATAAAAACGGAGAATGCCCTTTCTGTGTTGCTCTTTTTTCCCGAAGGGATCGAGGGGTGGCTCCTGTTCCTGAAAGAGCTCCCTAGCCATTTTTTTGATTGCTTTTTCGCATTTCACATGGGCTACTGATTTTAGAATGAGCGCTACAAATCCTGTCAATCCAGCTTTCCCTGACTACTTTTAGGGGGTACTCTATATCTACCGCGCTTAGAGTATCTGGCTTTTTGAGCATTGGATAGAGTGCACATAATTAAAGGCGGGAAATCCAATCATTGCACAAAGTGCTAGGACGAAGCGCATGTCTTTTCAATATGAATAGACGATAGCTTCTTTTAGTCCAAAAGCGAATATCCTTTAGGTTGATGATATTCGCCAATTGTTTCTGGGCTCTGGAAAGCCGAGTGAGAGGTCAAAAAAAACTGCATATTTTCATCCTGGGGAATCTCTGAGCACGCGGGCTTTTTCTCGAGAACATCAAAAAAAAGAGAGACCCGGATTTTTCTGGACCATAACAGCGTTGGAGCGGTATGGATACGCCTAGGCGCACCGGGCCATAATCCGCCCGTTGCCGGGCTCTGATGGACTCCTTCTTTAGGAGGAGCCACCAATGATGCGTGCTCTTTGTCACTACAGACCTCTTCCTTATGGTAAAAAGGGTCTACAAAAGAAAGAGATAGAGTGTTGCTGCAGTCTACCTCTCATACGGAAAAAGGGAATAAGGGCTTTCTCCAGATCAACTTAGACAAAAATCCTCGCCAATTTCCCCCCTTGTAATTCCCGCCGTTCTCGCATCCACCTTAAAAATTTCTTTCCCAGATCTGTGAAAACCGATTAAAATACTCTACTTGCATCCCCGAAAACCTCAACCAAGCAAAGGTCTTTGCAATCCGATCATTCGCCGGAATGAAGTCCGGTACCCATTTATGTACTGTGAGATAATGGCCGGCGATCATCCAGGGGCCGCCCGAAATTACTTTGACATAATTTTCTTTTTCATTCAGAAAAAGAAAATTACTCGATTCAATATTTTTCTTCTCATAGGTTGTACAGTACAACCTATGCTAGCTCCTTTCTAGCTCATTTTCCTCTTCTTCCGGACCGGACCCTTCCATGTGAGAAGCTGGAAGTCGAGTTATTGATGAATGAGAATCTAATGTCTTATTAAACCTTTAGGAGCGATCTGTTCATCCAACTCGAAATATCGTAAGAGAAGCACTTTTACGCCCAAAACTCCCATGTCTTTCCGGACCAACCGCCGGCGATTTCCGAAAAGTCTTTTCCCGTAGAGGGATGATACAAAGCTATCGAAAGGACTTGGCTTCCTCTCAAACAAGTAGCCCCTTAGTGGAAAAATCTGGTAACCCAACTCGCGGGCATAAAGAAATTCTTCGCTAAAATACACACCCACGAATTTCCCTCTTGGGAATAGTAAAGTATCATTTTCATCCGGACGAGTAATTGTTTCAGGACAAAGCACATAAGCCTCAATAAATCCATACAATTCCGATAATTCCACGCTCTCCAAATTATTACGCCAGACGGGTACACCACCCGGCATGGGATATGTTTTCATGATATATGGATATAAGGAGTTCACGTCGTCGTAGTAGTATAAATTCTCCCCATAGGGCTTATACACATCAGCATGCCCCCCATAGTACCCACGCCGAATGAATGTATCCTCGTTCCTACTTGGTATATGGATAGGCCAATTCTCTTGATCGTAATAGATCATACGATAGATTATCATCGCTAGCGATGATAATGTAATGCTATCCTCGATATCCACTCGGTACTCACTCCAATAAATCTCTTGAGCCTTCTGCATAATACCACCTAAGAGACGAATATCTTCTTTCATATATTCCAACAATTCATTTTCTTTTTCATCCAGATTTTCCACTTTAATTTCGTCATGTTTGATGGTACCCTTAGCACCTAATTGAGGACATAAAGTCTTACCCAATGTAGCTAGACTACTAGGGAGAAGAGTGTATGAATCCCTTAGACGGAACAGCAGTTTCTTACCAAAATAGATAGCTAACTCATAAAGCTCGAGGAAGCTCGCTATAAAAGTCTACTTTCATTACTTACGCAAAAAAAATAAATAGAGTTGGTCTTGATTTGCACCTTAGGCGTAAAGGCCACTTTTCTCGTAGGTAGTTAAGAAGGCTGTTTGATGTCTTACACTTGCGCCTCTTGGCAAATGACCGAGAGATGACGGCATGAAATAAAGTTACATATAAAATAAAAAGAAGACCCTTTGGAGCACAAAGAAAGCATTTCGAGGAGGACGAGAACTGATAAAGGGACTACAACGAACGAAAGGATTGAACCAAGGGCTATTACTAGAATCCCGGACTAAAGGGGCATTCGATGGTCTTCGAGATGGTATAGTTCCATTCCAGATTTGATAGTAGGGATCGATTGTCTTGTCTGAGGAATTACAAGTGGACGATTAAGCAAGCTTCCTTTAAGGTCCTTTTTACCCATCTCTGTATAGGCTAAACTATCAACCGGCATCCTTTCTTTTAACTGACTTTTCTGTTCCAGTTAGGGCCACAAGACAAGCAGATCTCCGTTGGCAGGGCAGTAACCTTATTAAGTGAGCCTTCCACCAGCTGTGAGGTTGAGGTCTCTAAATCGATTTAGGAAGGTTGATCTCGAGATTGGCTTTCATTATATGTTCTAGTTCAAGAGTTCATACCGTGTAAAAGAACAGAACTTTCTTTCCTCATTTCGATTTCTGGAATTAGCCATTCTGCTGTATTGGGTGAAAAGTCCTTCTGGATTGGGTGAAGATGGAAGAGATTGGTGGGATACCATTGGGTGGAACTCACTCGAAGCAGAAAATCGAATAAAATAAGCAAGACGAGAGGCGACCAACGGAAGCGACTGTAAAGGAGAGGAGCAGAACCAGTAAAGTAGCACCGGCGCCAAGTTGCACATTTTAAAGTAATTGATATCCATCTTTCACCGGGTATTCACTCCTCAAATAAGACTCTTTCTTTCAACGAATCCCAGGATAGTCAGTCCATCTATTATATCTAATATGAAAGTTAAGTAAATAGAGTCATATTCCAGTTATCCTAAAATCTTTATTGCTTCTGTCTTATACTTATAGGCTTTCGGTAGAAAAAAAAGTCCTAGGGAAAAATTCGACACAGGAAAGCTTTAACTTACCAATGAAAGAAAAGACATCACGACTGATCAAAGAGTAAGAGTAAAACAGTAAAAGAAAGTAAAGCAGGGGCGAAGCGAAGAGTAAAAGAGTCAAAGTAAAGCAGTAACAAACAGTATTTAAAGTAAACGGGTATTTATGAAAGTACCAGTGCTATACTTTCCTTAAGGTACTGAATCAGAGCTGGAGGAAGGACAGAAGTCAGACCCGGTCTGTCCAAGGGTAGCTGTCAAAGGGCAGGAAGGCAGGTGCGATTACGATAGCCACTTATTATATAATTCTATATAGTAAGCTAGTGTTGACCACTAAATAACGTTATCACGCCTTCGCTTCGAGTAGGGCTGTAGGCTTACACTTCATTTACTCTTTTTCCATGTTCGGAAAGCCTGCTTTCAACGATTCATTATCCCTCAAGTATAGACTATAGTATAGGAAGGTTTTGATACAATTGAAAAGTCAACTCAATCATCTTCGACCAAACCTTGTGTAACCGATTTAAGGTCTTCCGGTCGAGATATCACAGTGGGGAGGGGACCTGTAAAGCCAGGAAGATAGCTATCAAGTTTCAAAAAGTGGTAAGCTTGCGCCCGTGAGTCGGCCGGCCTAGACTAGGCCCTGTCATTAGTAAGTAAGCTCGCCTAACCCGCCTTAAATTATTAATCTATTAAGCAAGGGAAAGGTCTAGTTCCCATTTCTCCGAATCGCTTTCGTTGAGCTACGTAACCTATCTACCGAGCGACCTTAGCCCCTTTGCCAGTTCTTCTTCGATAGTTCTGGTCCTGTAATTAAAGGAGAGCGTCTAATTGTCAGGTTCCACTTTTTCCATTTTCAACTCAATTTCTTTCAACTTCCGATTCTCGCTGCATTTCATGTAGCTTTCAAACTCGCTATTAGGCTATATTTAAAGTACGCTCGCTCTATAGCCAACCAAGTATTTCACTCGTTCTTTTTACTCTATTCAAGCTATATATTATATCGTTTAAGACTTTCCTTAGAATGGGGTAGAGAGGGAAGATGACATAAGGTTTTCCTTTCACAGTTCAAGTAGGCAGGATTCTTTCGAAAGCCAGGGAATCAAGTAAGTGTCAGGCAAGCGTCTTGTTAGCAATCAAGTGTCTAAAGCCCCAGGTTTCTTAGAAAAAGGTTGTATGCCTGTCAGGGGATGGACTTGTAGGGTTTCTTATCGTGGGTTGGTTGCAAGAATCAGTCCCAGTTATATTATAGTTCTTTACAAGCTCGAAAGCGAGTGCCCGATAGTATTATGTATCGAGCGAGATCAACTAGGGACCTTAGAAGCCAGAAAGATTGGTTGCCGGCTTCTAAGGCAGGAAGGGGTGCCGGAAGGAAGCGAGAGGCAATGATAATTCTTTTATTTCTTCCTCGTTTTTCAATCGCAAGTCTGAACGTCAAGCACGAGATAGATCAGTGGGTACAGTTAGATTCGTCCTTTAGCCATCAAGTTCCGCACGCCATGGAGGAGAAGCAAGGCAGGGAGAGTTCTAGCCAGCCTATTAAAGTAAAGGAAGGAGGGGTACGCTTCAAAGGGATTCGTTCTAAGTAGATGCGGAAGCGAGGTGCCTGAAGAAAGGTGTTAAACCCTCATCTCAGATATTCAATCACTCGGTAGATAAGGTTGAGGGTTTACTATTTTATAATGCCTGCCAGTTTAAGCCAGTCGAAAAGGAAGGAATATTCTGAGGCGGGCAAGGAAGGAAGAGGCAGGATATGTCGTCAGTGTAGAAAGAGAATCTTCTCATTCAGAAAATGCCCCTTTACTTTAGCCCACTCACTCTCTTTTTACATAGCCAACTAGTTGGTGTACTCTCCCTCGACGCTGACCTCAAGCCTTTTGTCTCAAAAAGAATAGTCTCGATCTTCTTCTTTTTTAGCATTATTGTAAACCATTTGATCCTAGTCGTCTTGCGTGGAAGGAGCCAGATGACAGAGACTTTTCTCGACGTCTTGACCCATCCATAGTCTGCTAATCTAATCCCAACGTCTTTGCCTGACAAGCTTGGCTTGGATAGGACTATGGATGGGCCAAGATTTTCGAATAAGCTAAGGACAGGAATCAAAACCCCAGGCAAAACTGCAGTTTCCTTTTTTGGTGGGCCAGTTTCAATTTCTTTTGTTGTCGGTGCAGGTGAGCGAGTGGTTAGGAGTGTGTGCAAGGCATTTATTGAGTAAGTTAGTGGATTTCCTGCCTAGGTCTGATTATATCTTTTCCCCTTCCGGGTATGCTTTTCTTTCACTTATAAAGATTAAGCGAGGGCGTAGCGCTGTGTATAGCTTTATTTATATTCCTTCTATACTAATAATAAGAATGATAATATTAAGATTAAGCAAGTTTTTTATTTGAAAAATTCTGTTTATATTCCTTATTCTTACTTTTTACATTGCCCTTCGCTCTATTCCTAGTGCCCTGTACACTGAAGAGAAGATATATTATATCCAGCGAGTGTGAGCAAGCCCAAGCCGGTGATAAAGCCCTCTTATTTTATTTGAAGGCCTTAGGTAAGCCAGCGCTAACGTAGAAGCAAGCTCCGGTTCATAAACGTATAATAAGGAATAAGCTCCTTTATAAGATAAGTGTAGGGCATAGCCCAAGTATAAGGATAGGTCCCCAGAGTGGGAGTTTCGGTGAAAATTGGAGTTGCTTTCATTCGCTCAGCTAATGCTAGAACAAAGCGCTTTCAGGTAGTATCAATCAGTTATAAGGCCTTCTATTCCTTCTCCAAGCGAACCCGTTTGACTTTCTTTCTTTTCTCCAAGCAGCTTAGCTTAGAAAGCTTACTTTACTTCAGGCTTTCAGTCAAAAGTAAGGAGTAAAGCCAGCCCTGTAATAGATATTTCCTTATATAGATTCATCTATTCCATCTTCTATTCTCTTTATGGGATATTAAAAAAGGCGAACTTCACCCCCTTTACAGTTACAGAGGAATTCACAAAGATAGTTAGAAGAGCTAATAAGGAAAAGTGACCTAATAACCTATACTTCGGAATCAAAGTTCAGAGGCACAGTACATGGATCGGAACTCTCAGTCGAATGATTTGATTTCCTGGGGCATGAGGTACGGATATAGAAAGTGTGCAGCGGACTCATTAGCCTATTTTGAATTCGATTAGTTCACTTCTAGGGTTCGGTGCTAGGGGCTGTTGCCGCCTGATTCCACTCTGCTTTTCAGCATGAAATGAAGTCATCCAGGTGCAGAACGGGTAATCAAAGTGATCTCCTTCCTTGGGTTGAGTGAATATGCGCAGGAATGCTAGACTCAACTAATTGTGCCTCCCGTTTTGTTTTCTTCAGAAGAGAGTCCCTAGCGTACTCTACTTTGATATCGGGAATGCTACCGATACTGGAAAGACTCAACCTCTGGCTAAAGCTGGACCTTCTCTCTTTTGGCTGTCGATTGCATGCAGTTTGACCGATTTCTTTCGTTCACCTTTTCGGTTTATTTGAATTCCGTTCTCAGATCAGATTAGATACTATTAAGTAATACTGTATAATATGTATAATAGGCATACGAGACCTAACTAACTGGATTGCTAGCAGTGAGCCGATGCTTGCTGTTAACCCGATTGAATCAGCTCTTGTGATCATAGCCCATGCTCTTAGATCAAAGGAAGTGAAGTCCACCTATCCATCAACATAAAGGAAAAGACTCTGTCCCCTGTCAACTCTGAACTCATGGTCGAATGTAAACAAGGAATAAGCAGTCTTAGCTGCAGTTGCCGTTGAAGGAGTAAGCGCGCTGGAAGTCTTGTCGGCCTAACCTAGAAGTAGGAGTGGAAGGCTCAAGGTAAGCGAGGAGGAGAAAAACTCTTTAGATATAGCCAGATAGTATAGATGCTTTTCATAACTATCAGTTCAATATCTAGTCAAGTACCCAGGTGCCTATTCCTTATGAGGGACTACTACTTCTTAGATTAGACGGACAGTATTTCCACGCTTTCTTTTTGTACCGGATTTGATGCTTCCGCGGGACAAGGATGACGCAGATAACTTTCTAAAGAAAGCATTCCGTAGTAACGATCTAATAAGTGCACCACTGGTCTTAAGCCGAAAGGAGTGGGAGGTGTGGTGGCGACAACCTCTATCTAAGAGCTATCTTCTCGATCTTGCCAAACAAAGGCATCAGATTGATAGATAGCCTAAAATTACAGGCTAAGGTAGTCTTTCAATGCCCGACCTTTGTTGATGCAGAACATCAGGGGTAACAGCCAGGTCAAAGGTTAAGGTATCAGCATCTGAAAAAGTGGGTGTTGATCCTTGTTGAAAGCTTTGCCAGCAGACTCCTTGATGTTAAGTGCACACTTGAAGGGGATTGAGTGGACATGGTGGATCCTAATAGTCCAGGTGTAAAAACACTTTGTGGAGTTGGTACCTGAGAATGAAGATGGACATAAGCTTTAGTTAGAAAAACCTTGTTAGCTTGAAAACAAATAAATGGGTAGAGAAGCTCACCTCAGGAAGAGTCCTATGTTCGGTAGGTACCACTGGGGGAGGCGGTGGAATCTTTACAGTCTCAGGCAGGGACATTAGAAGGAGAGCCAATA
>CAOJCS012736773.1:0-10160 GCA_948332485.1 Euphorbia guentheri
CTGGGTTCGAGTGATCATCAGAAGAAAAAATTTGAATGTCATCATTCATGGCTTCTATCCAGCTTACTCCAGGGTCTTTTTCCAGCATTAGTTCTCTCATCTTTCTTCTCATTTCTGCTACATTATCCCATTTCCCTGTAATGGCATACAGATTTGAAAGCATTATGTTTGTTGCACTATCTTCCGGGTCCAATCTCAACACCTCTTCTGCTGCACGAATTCCTGTTTTCGAATTCCTTTTGTTGATACATGAACTCAACAGAGTTCTCCATAGTTTTAAGTGCTCTTCACTACATGTTGATTTCGAAATAAGTTCCTTTGCTTCGTCAAATAAACCTGCTCGGCTCAACAAACTTACCATGCAAGTATAGTGCTTAGGACTGGGTTTAATGCCATGTTGTTTCATATGATCCCATAAAAACTTACCCTTTTGAACTAAGCCACTGTGGTTGCAGGCAGACAGTAGGGACAAAAATGTTACATGGTCTGGAGTTAGACCGTGTTCCAGAAGGTCATCGAAAAGCATAATTGCTTCACTTGGGATTCCGTGGTTGCTATATCCGCTAATCATCGAATTCCAGCACTTTAAATCAGGTTTTAAAACTCTGGAAAATATCAATTCTGCAGCTTGAAGACTGCCATTTTTAGCATACATGTCTATGAGACTACCAGAAACCGACATTTCGGCATCACAACCGGTTTTAATAGCCTGGCAATGAATCATCTGACCCTGCTTTAAAGTTGCAAGGTCAGCACAAGCACTCAGAATTCCACTTAAAGAAAAACTGTCACTTTTATAGCCTTCTTGACACATATTGCAGAACAATTTTAGTGCACTTCCTCCATCACCCAATCTACTGAGACCCATAATCATTTCAGTCCAGAGAACTACATCCTTCTCTTTCATTGAACCGAAAACCCCCTGAGCAGATTCAGCATCACTGTTTCTAAAATACATCGACAGAAGGGCAGTTCCTACGAAAACACTCTGCCCAAAACCCGATTTTACAACTTGTGCATGGAGAGATTTCCCATGTGCCATGGCGGGATATTCAGCAGTTGCAGATATAACAGCGGTGTAAGTATACTCGTCTGGTTTTGAAAGAGACATTCCAAGAAACTCGACGAACAGACCCATCGCCTTTTCTCCCTCTCCATTTCTCGCACACCCGGAAATGATAGAGTTCCAAGAAACCAAACTTGGGTCCTCAATTCTACTAAAGACAGTGAATGCAGTTTTGGTGTCGCCACAACTGTAATACATGTCAAGCAACGCATTCTGCATTGCTGAATCTGCAACTATGTTCAAAGCAATAATCTTGGCATGCATTGCTCTTCCACTACTGTAATCTCCTACTCTGCTACATGCATTTAACACCATAGAGCACGTAAACTGTGTAGGAACAACACCAGATGTCACCATTGAAACAAACAGAGACAATCCATCCTTAATTCTCTCATTCTTTATATTTCCCAATATCATGGAATTCCACAAAACATCATCCTTATTTAATACATTGTCAAAAACCTGACGTGCAGAGTCCATATCCCCACAATTCGAGTAAACACCAAGCAACGATGTCTGAACACAAATATCATCCACAAACCCAAATTTAACAACTTGAGCATGAAGCAAAGGGCCCATGTTCCAATCCTCAAGGGAGCAACACACTTGCAATAAGCTGGTGAAGGTTGCTCCGGTCGGCTGCAGGCCTTGAGCTTCCATGTCTAAGAACAACTTAAAACTCAAATGCTCGTAATTGGGATCCTTGGAGTACGCAGCAATGAGAGAGTTATAGGAAATAGAATTTCTCTGAGGCATTTTATCGAACAGCTGCTGCGCATCAAAACGAGAACCGCAATGCGCATACATAGCAATGAGATTGTTATTAAGGTATGGAGATTGGGCATATCTGGTGGAGGTTGTAGTGGTTAAGATTAAACCGTGGAGTTGGCGAGCTTTTCTGAGAGAGTTTACAGTGGTGCAGTTCTTTATTAGAGTTGCTAAGAGATAGGGTTCGCTAACAGGCGGCATTAAAGAATCGAAATAAAGTTTCAGACTTCACCCGCCAATTTCACCATCTCTCAAAAAAACGCCGCCTTCCTCCATCTTTGGATTTTGGAATAAGCTCGGAGCTGCTACAGCCGCCCAGAAGCCGGAAAATGTCTCGTGATCTAAGATTCTCCCGTCTCCGCCGTCTGATTGATGATTCCCTTCGTCCATGCATTGTAATTAATTCTTGTAAAAGCTAGTCCTTTTTTTAGGGTTCGCATTATCCAATTCAGTTTTTTTCTTGCACAGGATATGCTGGAGTTGGAAGTGATTTCTTCAACCAAAGACATGGAGAAGGATCTTCTAATTGCTCTGTCTATGGTTTGGAGGGAAATTCAGATTATGAAACAGGAACTCCATTCTGATTCTGATTCTGATGTAGTAATTCGTTTTCCCTCTCTCTTCTAGTTGTCTGTGTCTTTGATTGAATATAAATTGAAGTTCCAAAACTTATATACACAGGAAGACGATTCAGAATCCGACGGCGACCAGAAATCCTGTGAAGAGTCAGAACTTCAGCATGAGGACCCTAACTGTTCGATCAAGGTTCTAGCTGATTTGGTATGTTCTTTCAAGTTTCTTGAATCTGGTTAAGGAGTGTAAGAAATGGGCTCTTTTATAACGTGCAAGAGCTAAACACAGTGCTTTTTGCTAACAAGTTTTCATTGTCATTTTTGTTGGCACTTTGGTTAGTTCTTGCAGTATTCTAGTCTTGTGAACTTGAATTTATGCAATATGTTCTCTCTTGAATTTTCTATTTGTGGCTATTAGGTGATTCTCTTGACGGTGGACAGTCAATTTGTAAAGCATTTGGCGGGCAATGTTCTTGCAGTTGTTTCCGAGTTTGTTGCTGCTTCTGTAAGTTCAAATTTGCTTCTGTAACTCCTTGTACTTTACAGCCTTGTTTGTTCTGTTCTTTTAGCTGTAAATGTCTTGCAGGGAAATGAGTGGGATTCCTTCTTTCCTTCAATGTTTGTTTGTCTGAAATTGGCAATTTCCAATTTGTTGCCGTACTCCATGATTACATCCTCAAGTGGTCCTAAGGACCGAAATTGTGATTCGTCTACTTTAGCCGTCTTAAGATCTAGACTGAAAAATGCTACATGGTCTACGGTAGGTGGAATTGTTCGAGTTCTACGCAACACATTAAAGTATTTGAAGGAAGAGGTTGATAAGCAAATCCTTGACACATATATGGATTGCATCAGTTCTTTTCTTCTGGATATTCCTTGGGATGTCGTGGAAGAGATCCAAGTATATCTCGGCATTGATGCTCAAGAAATGTATGCTGAGAGTAGTTTTGCCGAAACAAAACTTATGTTTTTAGGCAATTTTATTCAGCTCCTCTGTTCATTGTTTGAGCAAAGCTGTTTTTTGGAGGCGGAGGTTGGTGCCAATGATAAGCACCATCCATTTCTTTGTGTAATCATCGGTTTTGTGCCTAGACTTTTTAGGCTGTGCCTTGGAAAGCAAGGAAATTGTGCAAACTTGTCGGTTTCACTATACTTCCGACATAAATTACTGGTACGTTAGGGCCTTTGTTTGCTTCATTGATGCAGAAAATGAATCAGCTTAGTGTCAAATGAGAACATTCATGTCTAATGCATGGAAAAATTATTAATACACCAAATAAAAATAACTCCAACCAAAATTTTAATTTTCTTGTGTGTTTAGAATATATAAAGCTGAATTGTTTTTCTAGACATGGGTTTCTTAAACAGAAGATATTACACTTCAACAACAGATCAATGTGATCTATCTTTATGCGAAAAAAATGATAGCTTCATAAAACAGGATTATTGATTACCAAAATTTGTGAAAATGTATATAAAACTCGTACCTTTAGACATGTATATACCAACTGATTTTGTTTTGCAGATGCTGATGCTGAGGCTCAGTTACCAGACTAGTCTAGCTTACTTGACTCTTACTTCATGGTTGCAACTTCTTCATGATCACTATGAAGAGCTCTTGCGGAAACCCATTATTGAACTGGAATTGAGTCGGGATGTCCTTGAAGGCTCTCCATTTCTAGCGAGTCTTTCTGATGGAGGAGAAAAGGGATTTTCTTCTTGTCACTTGCAAAGGTGGGGCATTCTCCTTTTTCTGAGGTGTTGCTTCAGTCTCATAAGCTCAATAGGAGACATTCATGAGCAATGTTCCTGTGCAACTCCTAACTCTTATACAACCTTTGACTCAATATCAAACCGGAGTTATGCTAGAAAGACAGGTTTCTTAGAGCTTTATGAATTTCTTCAATGGCATTTTCCAACTGATACATCTCTGACCCATGGAATACATTTGAAAAACTGTATAGAGTTTGCCTCTTCTTTTCTCCAGCTCTACATGCATGAGGTTAGTACTCAGGCCTTTGGAAGTCAACTTAATTAACTCAACTATAACATTACATTATCTAGTTTAATTAACTCAACTATATGATGAAGTGGATGTGCAAGTGTTGCGGTTTTTGGAACAGGGTCGCTTCTAAACATCGAGAATAAAGCTACGGCTTTTTAGAAAAGCATGCACATACCAGCTTTCTCCAAAAACAGCTTTTGTTTCTGCAGCCCCAAACTGGCCCTATATAAGTTGACTAATGATGATTAGTTCCATTAGTTTTTTTTGTTAATAATAATTTCGAATTATTTTCTTCCAATTCCTTTGATCTTTTCGGATTTCAAGGTTTTGACGATTGTTAATCTGGTATCATGCCCGATCATCGGATTTTCAATATCCCGTTGCATCACTATATCATTACATTATCCAGTAGTGGTCATTCATATGGCATTCTGGTTTAGGACTGCACTATGTGTTGGTATATAACACAGTTGAGTCACTTTCCATGCTTCAACTCACATAATCCCAGCTTTACTGTTTTTTTTTTTCCTTTTTCTGCAGCTTCAACATGCTTGACCTTTTTACTAGCATCTGATGGTCATGATGGACGCTAAGCATCTCAATCCTTTTTTATTTGGTTTCTAATACTTGACACTTTCATCTTCCTGAAACTGCATTCATATCTACTTCGTTCTTATCTGACCATCGATATTAGCATCCTCGTATCCATCATGATATTTCCATGGAAATCATTGATACCAAATGATCGATTTTCATTTTCTTGAAACTGTATGCAATATGGTTGTTTACTGATATGTTTAGTGCACATAGATTCTTCTTGGACTTTCTATTCACTGTTTACTCTTTTTTTCAAGTACAGGATGATGTATTGTTTAAAGTTCTTCTGCAACTACTTAGCTTACACTCATCTTTAGAGAAACAGTAAGAACTGAAATTTCAGTATGCTTATTGCAATTTGTGAAATCTGAAATTGAATTGATTTGGCCCATTTGGGTCTCAGCATATCATTTGGGTTGTATGCAGGTCAGAAGGAGAGAAGTGGGCATTTGAAGATGTGAAAAAAGACATTTTTTTTCAATTGTTGAACATTTTTAATCCTGTCTACCTGTTCCATTTATTCCTGGCACAGGCAAGTTGTTTGTTTACAGTCAAAACGATTGATGCATACAGACCTTATTTTGTGGTGCGTTACTTATGCTGGTTTTGTTCTTCTGCAGTTGCATTACGATCACCAAGTTATTCTTGATTACCTTATTTCTGAAGATACTGGAGCCCTTTGTGCTGAGTATCTTTTAAGGTTTGCCCTTCACCTGCCTGAACATTGCATTAGTTATCGTCTTTAGACTTCATTTACCCTCAATCTTTTCGTCATATTGTCTCTCCCTTAATTTGAATTTTAAATGTTTAGCTTTGCATTGAAGGAACTTACAGTTACGATTATTGTAGCAATGATGCATCTGAATTTTCCATGTATCGTTTTCTCAAAAATGGCATTAACTTACATATCTCCACTTTGCATTTTTACTTCAAAGTTTTGCTTTGGCCTTTAGTTATCGATGCATTCTTAGAATTATGGTTTTGTTATTTGAACTGAGCTTTCGCTCTATTTTTCTTGTTCGCGACTCTCTTGCTCCTAATGTACTTGCTCTTTTCTTTTCATGTCTAAAGCAGGTCTTTGCGTGTGGTATGCAATTCGTGGAACTTGTTCGTAACATTTTCTGTGCATGAGAAAGTTAAAAATCCTACATTGTACAAGAAAAGAAAAGTAATTTTCGACGGATCTAATGTTTGCGCAGAGGACCGATTTCTTTCGTCCGATTTTGAGGAACAGAAGAAAGAATCCACAAGGCTTATGTTTTTGGAAGCCAAGAATTGTTTGCTTTCTTTAAAATGTTCTGTGGAAAATCTTCATCGGAAGAAATTGTTCCCGTACAATCCTGAAGTTCTCCTGAGACGGTGCGTGTTTCTTAGTTACCATTCTTATCTCTTAATAGAAATAAATTTCTCTGGTTCTAGAGGCTCAAGACTAAATGATATTTTGTTTAATCTTGTTTACTGCTTCTTGCTCTATTGTTTTGTTCCGTTAATCGGGGAAAGGATACGTATTCTCACGCTGGTTAAATCGTGCTTAAGAGTTTTCAGTTCTTTTCATGGCAACTTGGATATTGAATTCAGCATTGACATTAAATCCCTTTTATTGAATGATTTAAGGCCTCTTTGGCATTCTTTTTCTGCATTGATGCTCGACTATGAACATCATACTGTTTTTATTTTTCTGCATTGGCGGCAGATTAACAAAATTTCGGGAGCTGTGTTCTGATCTGAACAATGATGGCATTTCCTTCACTGGAGAAACTACTTAGGAACTTGGGTTTGCAATGGTATTTTCGTATTGATGTTCTGAAGTTGGATTTGGCTAACAACTAGAATTATATGCCCCGGTCATTCGACTTTCTGTAGATGTTAATGGCATCGAATCAAACTATTTATCGGAGTTGATTTTGCAGAAATGGCCAGAGAAGAGGGGTTAGATCCTTCCATTATCCGTTCTTAATTCAAATTTCTCGTGGTCTGGTCTATGTTGAGTCGATCAATGCAGGAATGAAAACCGGTTACCTTGCACAATGATGTGATTGCATTCAGGCAACATATCTCGACATGATCTAATCGTTTTATACGTTGATAGTATAACCTTTCTTTAAAGATTCCTATGTTCGTTCTCAGATTATTTGAAGCCATCAATGGAAGTCCATTCCTGTGGGCAGAAGACAGTGATTCTAAGTAAGCCATGCCAATGTATCCTTCAAGGGATCAATGTATCTGCTGCAAACACAGCAACTGGAAAGTCCTGTCTTCAAGTACACAACTACAAGTGAAAAGGTACATGTTGCTTCCCCTCATAAGCATGGCATACTTGGTAATTTTTGTGAATCAATGAAAAACCCATTCAGAATTTGTATATTTGCAGCTTAATTTTCATTGCTTAAATTCGGTTTTTGGAAGATATTTTATTATCCAACATGTTATGATAAAACAGCTGAAGGAACATGAAGGATTAGATTATTAATATGAACAGGTTGGGTAATGTGAGTATGAGATTTTTTTCGTGTTCTTATCATGAAAAATTCATTGATTATTATTTTCTGTGAAATTTTTATGGTGAAGATAATATTGTGTATAAAATGTGTAGGATTGTGTATAAATAACGGCACCTTAATTTAATTGTAAGATTTAATTAATCACTTAAAAATATATTAATTAATATCGAATTTAAATGTAAAATATTTAATTTAAAAAGGAATTAATTTGGATGGATTTATATAAAAGTTTATGAATTGATTCAACAGCGGAAAAATTCCGTTGCAGCTTCGAAAATCGGCGGCAGAAATCTTAATGAAATAAATGATAGTACATGCTACAAAACTGTCTCTGAAAAGATTAAATATTACATACTGTATTTTTGTTGTGATTTATTGTGATTATTTAGTTAGAATTGTTATTTTGTATGTTTCTTTCATTTTTGTTGATTCAAATAATTAGTTGCATTGGTCGAATTGTAGCTGCACATTTATAATTATGTCCATATGTTAAAGTAAATTAACCTTGTGCAATTATATTTATTTGATATCTTAAATTTTGTTGAGGGGTCCAAAATTTAAAATTAATCTCGTACGAATTTTATTATATCTATTTTTGGATATAATTTATATCCATGAAAAATTAATTCACGCATTTGTAATTTTGCAAACATTCAAATTTTTATTTTTTTAATTTCGGTTTGATAATTATATCCGAACAGATTTAATTATTTCATACGAATATAAATTGAATCTCCGCGGATATAATTTTCGAATAGAAAGCATTTTTAAGTTATTTTCATGCATTTAACTTGGTTTAAATTTCTGCATTAAGATATTGGAATTAAAAAAAAAAAAAAACTAAGACAAAAAACCGAATTTAGATCTGATAAAATAGTTAATCGATCTCAAATTTCCAAAATCCAATAAATAATTGTATCGTTTCAATTAAAATTGACCAAAACTATTTTAAAAAACAACAATAATAAAATTGAAATAATTATCTATCAATTCATTTATTTCCTGTGTTTAATTGGATTTACCATGGGAAAAACTCAATTAACGCTATTTTAATTCCCTTTCCGAGTCTTGTATAGTGGAATTTTGTTATTGCATTTATTTTTTGTATTTTGATCATGCATTTTGCATCAACATTTTATATATTTAAAATGATTGTCATCTATACATCCTTTTTTTATTGATTTATCTCCTAATATAACTTGTTTGTTAATATTTTAATTTTTAAACTTATTTACCATATTTCAATGTACATGCAATCACCACAAACCAAAGAGAGAGAAAATCAATATAGAACTTCATGTTTGTTTTAAAATTGCCAATTACAATATATTTTTTAAAAGAATTAATGGATGTTCTGTCCAAACTCGAGATACCTATTTTATGGGTTAAAAATATTCAAGATACATGAACTTTGTCATTAGTATGAGGAAGATATATGAATTTTAATTTGTGCTTTGAATGTACATGAACTTAGTGATGACGTGTCTCGAAGGTCTAAATGACTTGTTATAGCAGTTTGATACTAAAGTCAAACTGCTATGTCAGATTTTGACTGACAAAATAGATAACTAGGGATCCCATCAATACTTAATTTACCCATTTACCCTTCTCATCTTCATCCCATCAAACCGTAACACCATCTTCTCATTTTCATCCCCATCAAACTCTAACACTTCTTGTTACATCCTAATTTTAATTGGACCAATTTTATAAATTATAAAATTTAGACTAATTAAATTATTCATAATAAACTAATTAACTATTTAATTAATATTAGTTAGTTGGTTTAATAAACTAATTAATTAATATTAAATTAATTGTTTAATTAGTTAATGAGTATGAAAAATAAAAATATGGAAGTGGAATCGTAAGAAGTGATAATGGCGGTTAGAGATCAGAAAATGAGGGAATTAGAAATAGTGGAAAGTTAGACAAAGTGGAAGTGGACGTGAAATAGTGGAAAGGCAGTGGTGGAACTGCTATGTGAAGTCTATAAATACAAGTGGAGGATACAGACGAAAGGGACCAACAAATCAACATTTAGACACAAAATACTCAAGAGCATTCTGTCAATTTCATTTCAGCTTTAGCTTTTATATTCTCTGTTCCTAAGATTTGTAAGTTTATTTCATTTCTTAGTTAGTCATTTCAAATTCTTAGTTGACAATCCGTTCGTTTTTCTTAGAATTTCCTTGTTCAAACATTTTTTTTTTTATTTTGGCATTGTCTACAATTGGCTATTTTCTTTTCTGTATCAAGAATTAGCTTCGAATTTAAACATTTTTGCGTCCTTTCATGCTTTGCACAATCGTTTGATATTCCAATTTCTATATTCTCCATTAAGTTTTACGATTTTCATTACAAAATCGTTGGCACGCCCGCAATTTCCGAAAAGGCGAGAAACAATTTTTGGCACGCCCAGTGGGACCGTAAATATGCCACCCAGAAAGAATGTGAAAGATTCAACTGTGTCAGATGATGCAGAATTCGTACCTGGTAATATAGGGCAAGTCGCCAACATAGTTGGCCAGTTAGAGAGCAGAACTGAAGAAGCCATCCCCCATGTTCATCCTCAACTGCATGAGGGAAATGTCCAGGTTCAAGATGAAGAGGACTCACCAACTGCTGCTGCTGCTTTGGTCAATCTGACC
>CAOJCS012773171.1:0-10869 GCA_948332485.1 Euphorbia guentheri
ATTCCCAATCCGAATGCGGATTCCATAATATCTGTTACTTCACCACCAGATAGAGTAAGAGCGGTAATTCCTCCATCAGCGGTTACGTTAACAACCGATTCTGTAATAGCACCAGCGGCGAGTCAAGCAGCTTTTTCTTTCCCGTGTTAGGAGGCGCTATATAGGTACCAATAAGTCTATTGTCTTGTAACTTAGTACACGGAACACTAACAGAATCTCTTGCATTGGGCAGGTGAACCTGGCTACACAACAACTCTTAGAGGATCTAGTTCCACACCAATCTGCTTATATATAAAGCGTACCTACGATTGCTTGCTGGATTGCCCTCTTTTTAGCTACTTACTCGGGAACTAGCTTCGCACCTCACCCCGAGAACTCAAAGGTGCGTAGCTTGTTCCACAATTAAACGGTTCTGCGTGTATCAATACCACCAACTCAGGGTTGAAAGAAAGTTGCTAAATCGCCTGTATAACAGATCTACGAATAGCCAACGCCTCTAACAACGAAGGGGGTTAGGGCGGTTCCTTAGGCACCTTCACATCTACATCTACTTATAACAAGCACGTACACACAAGCAAGCTTTAATCCTGTTATTTTAACTGAGAATGCCGTTTCTTATAGCATTTTTTAACGTTTTTAACGGCAGCTACACATTGGTCGAGACTCACACGACAGTCGATACTCAGGATTTCGTTTAGCTAAGTGGCCTGTAGATTTAAAGCTCACCCTAATTTAACATCTGCCTGAACTCCCGATCTACTTTTAAATAAACAAAAAACTTCTCTAGCTAGATTAGAAGATTAGTATATGAATTCCCAGGTGACTTTCTTTCCCAAAGCCCCGCATGAGCAAGCCAAGCTACTTATGCCAAGCAGTTAACTTCGAGACAACTAAGGGCTAACTTCGAGCTAGAACTAATGGATTAGCATTAAGGGTAAGTTCCCCCGGGGCGATTTCTTTCCAATGCAAGCTGGCTAAACAGAGTTGCCTTCCACACGTGCACTGAAACCAGAGTCTGCTACTCGCCTTAGGCCGGAGTCGGATAGGACTTTGCCTCAGTTACATAAAGATGTTCCCTGTGCATGTGCAAACTAAGAAATCTCGGAGTTCTTTATAAAAGAAAGAAAAGCGAGCAGAGAATTCGGCATCATACCGGTTAGCTGAGCCTGCCTCACATCAAGGAAGAGCTTTGACCCTTGCCTAGAACCCTCACGGCCTTCCCGCTTGATATCCCGTTTTCTTTATTAAGAGCAATCCGATTAGCTACAAGGCTTTCGCTTCCTCGAGGATGTAGGACTTACTACGAGTAGTTGCGGTGGGCATGAAGCAGAACATCGGAATGGAACTAGCCCAGCTTTTCTATCTCCATCCCTTCCAGTACTGAGTGATTTATTGCAGCAATAAGTTGCTGACTTGCTAGCACGAGCTAAGAATGACTTCTTAGCAGGTTTGAGAACCCTGACTCTAACTACTTGCTAACTGAGAATTCCTTCTATAAAATCTCAGATCCCTGGCCAAGCTGGATTAGCTAGCACTGGGGACTGAAAAAGATCACTATAACGAGCGTGACTCTAGCACCTTCCTCCCCGATCTTTCTTCTGTCCCAGCCGTTAGGTTAGGTCTCCGGGACTAGGTGAGGAAACGTCTCTTGGAGAGTAGAGATTTCCCACCCCAGCCAGCAGGGATTTGACATTGAGGATGTCGCTCTTAATCCTGGGCTACGGCCGGGGAAGATTCAAGAACCGAATCTGAGAGATTCTTAGCGGAGGGCGTGAATTGATCTGTTTGTTCTAAGGCTTATAGTCCTTTGTGACTACTTTATTCGTTATTGTCGAGCGACGTAGTACCTCTTCTTTCACGAAAGCCGGCAACTGTTGGCAGACCCCTTCCTTACTAGGATCAACTAAAGCACCAGCAAGTGATTCGAAAAGTGCTCTTCTTTCCCTTCGCTTAACGGCAGTAATAAAGATTTTATTCAACCGATTGAAGATCGAAAGAAGACAAGAAGCATCTTCTTCGGTTAGTTAAAAGCTTCTTATTCTTTAGTTTATTGGCTATCCACTTCTCATAGTGTAGTCATCCTCTTTTTTCTGCTTCTTATTCTTTAGTCATCTTCTTTTTTCCTGCTTCTTATTCTGAAAGAAGATCCAGGGAGAAAATGCCTTTTTATTCTTATGGCCATCAATTGGCTGGCAGCCGCTCCCACAAAACAATGTTTACTAGGCAATTTGGCCACATTCAATCCATTCATTTTACCTTTTATATCACACCCTCAACCAGCCATGGCACTCTAGATCACTTAAGGGGCTGGACCCACTCATTCGAGCACGCGATGTGTATTACAATGACCTTCAGTCGACTAAGAAGGTGCATCATATTCGCTGGAAGCCAGCCTCTCTTGCCTACCCCTAAGTCCTGTCTGCAGTAGCTGCTTCGCTTCTATTATAGATGACCGAAGAGCGGACTTATTTCCAACAAACAGAGGAAGTGTCGATTCGAACAGAGAGATATGTCGGAATTAGCTATTGGGAAAGAAAGAAGGGCAGGGCTTCCATAATTAAACCAATGTGGGAGCTACTTATAATAAATTCAAAAACCTTGAGATGAAGAAGGGAAAGCGTAAGTGAACTCGATCCAGTGGAACGGTTCAGTCCTTGCAGATCTTGACTCGCTCACTTCCAGAGTAGAATACCTAGCTATCAGGAACGGAGAAAGCTCAAGCGAAGCGAGAAGAAGAAAGGCTCGACCGATAGAGTTAGGAAGTTGACTTAGTAAGAAATTCCTTAGTTGCAGCCTATCTTGCTGCTAATATAGAGGGAATGCATTTATCAGTCTTAGTGTACTTAGCTCGAGTTCAGTTCAACCGGGCTAAGGCGCGATTATGATTTCGGTTACGACGTCCTTCTTTCATTTCTTCACCGCTGAAGCACCTGGAGTGAGGCAGTTAGTTTATTCACTGAGTTAGGAGTGAAACTCCGCTGTAATAAGGGGATGGATCGGAATCTCGTTCAGAGTGAGGAGTCAATGAGGGTTTACTTGCGCTTGTGGTTCTATTGATAGGTTTTTTTGTTTGCAATGGGCTTTCGTCTCAGGCTCAGGTTTCAGTCTCCGGCGAAGTAGGGTTAGATCAGATCAGTCACTATTTTGTTTTTAGGGGATTTCCATACCTTGTGTTCCAGACAATAAGTTTAACCATTAGGCTCAAATAGGAATTCCAGCTCCTCAATACCAACACTGAGGTTACCTTAAATACCCTTCTTTCCCTTCTTCTGCAGCTGGTGAATGTTCCTCGTTATAGCCCAGCCCATAGCTTGATCTGCTGCAGCTCTTAATTTCTTTGGAGAAAGATGATGTACACTGTCAGTTGAAGTCTTCTCTCCTTTGCTGCTTTTGAACTCCATTCACCCTCCTAGTTCTCAGCTCGTTCAGTAGTGAACCCATGAAGTTGAAGTTAAGAGTTGTCCTCCGTTCCTTTACCGTACCGCCCTGTCATCATAAGACTCTGTGGCCATCCATCTTTTGACAGGCGCTGCTTCACCAATTCTATTTCTATTGCTTTCTCTCTTTTCTATTTTAGGCCTTGCCTTCTTTGATGCATGCTGCCGTCAATAGCCAAACTGGCCAAGATCCACCGTTATGATATCTCCAGCGTGTGCTTCCAAAGAACACATCCAGTTACAATTATTACAATGCGCCACTAATGCCTGGGATATGTTCAGAGACATCTCCCCTAATTAAAAGTCTGACCAGCGCTCCTCAATGAAATCAATCAATGCCGTTGCTTATGCAGGTGTAGCTAGACAGCTCAAGATGGCAATGCAGTTTCCCACTATGGACCACCTGCAGTCCATGCGAGCTGGGCTGACATTGCCAATCAAATCCCCTGCTCGCAGTGGCATGAATTCAAAGACCCAATCTTGATCTGGTTTTGATTTGACATTTCACTTTTTCACAGCAGTGTGAGAGTACTCCTCAGTCTTGTAACGTTGAATGTTATTCAGCGGGGTGAAGTAAAGCCAGTACAGTAAGAAGTTTTGATGTGAAAACTTAGAGCAGTGATGCGCTTGTCAATCTGCTCCATCAATTCCTTGCCACCACGCTCTCATCTGCCTTGCGCACCTCAAGGCAAAATAGGGCCTTGATCTCGATGGGATAGCAATCTATTCCCATCCGCACATAGAAGTGTTGGGTTGGGAATGTGTCAAAACCATCATCAAAGACAGGAAAAGGTATTCGTATGTAAGCAAGAAGTCAAGCTACAAACATCTCTTAGTTCCCGGTCACATCAGTCCTGCTATGCTAGGGGAAATCTCTGACTTTGCAGGTCAGAATCTCCTCTCTTCTAGCCTTTGTGCCATCCCCGCTGGGGTCCACTGGCTTGCTTTTAAAGCTCTTTCGGGTAGTTATCTTTCTAGTCTTAGAAGCTTTAGACAAAGACATAGAATTTCATCTTATCCCGCTCCGATTGAATCTATTCTCGTATCCTCACCGACCAGGCTTCACATCCTATTCCCAGATCTTACCCACCATAAGTCGGACTGAATACAAGGAAGAAATGACATAAACATAAATAAGAAGAGAAATCCGCTATAGTGGAGGCAAAGCAGGAGCTTTCCATAAAATAACTATTACACAAGAAACTGTTATACACTCTTCCCTTGTCCCAGCCCTGCCCAATGCACTGAACACCAACCTACTCTACATTGAACTACACCTCTTGATAATTGACTGAAGCTCTCCATTGATTTTCTATTTCATTTTTGAACCCAAAAAGAGACTTGGATGCCTAGTTGTTCTACCAACCCAGTCCACTACAGTGTCTGCATTCCTAGATAGAAAACATACTGAAATGCCAGGGAAACGTGGGAGCATATGGCAAACATCCCCTATGAATATGATGCTATCGATTTTACCACATAGCATTAGCAGCCTCTCCAATCCTGACAGCATTCACTGCATTGAGACCCGAGGGATCTACCATCCACCAATATCCCAACATCATTCCTGCATACAATACCAATCTCTGCTACCAATGAATTCTCTGTAAACGAAACATCATAGTGAAATCCTTTTCGTATCTCCAACAACAGAATCATGGACACGATTTCGTATCTGTGTCTTCCTTTATTCTTTACGGCTTAGCCCTTTGTGGCCTTCCTTGCTGTAACCCTTCGTCGCTTGGCTTAAGGCCCTTCCTGCGATGGGAGAGGAAGCTACTAGTACTATCTATATCGACTGGCCCATAAAACATATATGAAAGAACCGGCTTTGGCTTGCTTTCCCAGTAAAGACCTGCTCCTTATTGTGCGACCCCCCTTCCTTGGCTTCGAACTACCCGCCTTGCTTCCGCTTCTCTGACTCTAGAAATTACCGCCCTTCTCTTTTATAGAAAACAAAACTCTTTAAACCTTAGCGGTCTCAACTCAACCAGTAAACTCGTAAACACCAGATCTGACTTCCCGCGATTCTCTTTCCTCCTTTCAAGTCAAATCTATCCCGGCTTTCTTCTGTCCTTACTTCGATGTTTAAAAAAGCGAGTGGCTTACGATTACTAGCCCTTTGCGGCCTTTCTCTTTGCTAGGCAGTTAGCCCTCAAACGACTATTTTAGTCTTTTCTTTTGACTTTGCATGTCTCCAATTCTGTGATGTTGAACCCTTTCACTCCATAGAATGAGAAAGACAATCCCCCTTTCTCTTGAATTTATGCTTAAGTGGCCGAGCTTACTTTCAGTTTGGCCAGGGCCTGTTGATGAATAGGTAAATCGTTTCAGTTTTCTATACTTAGCAACTTAACCCTTGGTTCCTTATTTCCATAAGTGTAGGAAGGTCTTTCTTTAAATAGGAACCCGGGATAAACATAGTATCTTCTGTCCATATGCCTTAAACGGTATGCCCCATTAGGCAAAACTTCTCTGACTTGAAATGGACCTGGTAAGATAGCGCCATATGCCAACTAGCGTATCAATGGGCTATTCAATACAAGTAGTTAGACTCCCTCTAAGGTCTACTTAGTCTTGCATGGACTTTTGCTGTAACAGAACTAGAGGTGCAGTAGAAGCCCTATTTTAAACTTCCCCTGAGATTGAGATGGAACCTCTTCTAGGGAGGGAAAACCTCACCATTTTTACATTCGATAGATATCAGAAGAGAATGCTGCATGGATACCGAAATCGACTAAAAAAGAGAAATAGGAGAATAGGAGGAAAAAGCAACTGAGAGACTAGGAGAGAGAGACTTGCGCTAACACTATGGATGTAGCTCAAGGTAGAATGGTTATGGTTCGAATCTGTCCTTCCTACCCAGTGTTAAAAGGATCCATTAGGGAGAAGGAGAAGGGAATCTATGTTAAAGTACTGCGTTTAGTCATGAGTAATATATAGCTTTCGTTCTTTCTTTGGAGGGGGTGCCATAATGTCTTCCTGTCCCATGTGTGAAGGTTAGGAAACCTAGTCGAATCCTTTTCTCCAATATAAGAGAAGCCCTCAAACATGAATTCCTGAGATATGGACTATGTTAGGGGTTTCTTGCCATAAGATAAGGTCTTTTCCGCGTAACATGCTGAGTCTATTCTCACTATCTTTAGCCATGTGGAGTACTTTCTTCTATGACTGATGTAACTAGAATCACATGTGCTAATACATATGAAAGCGACTAGCTGCAACCCAAGCCAGTGTCTAATCATGCTTCCTAAAAGTCATAGCTATAGGATGATTGTCCTAAGACAGGAGATATAGAGAGAATCCAACCTAGCATATAGATTCGATGCTTATAGCCCTTTCTTTATGAAAAAGAAATATCGAATACACAACTCTAGCCTCTTTATCTTAGGACCAATCTAAGAGCTCAAAAAGTCTAACAATGGACAGCATTTCTCATCCTTCCACTACAACCCTTACTACTGGGACCCACCTAGTGAAGAAAGGTAAGAGCATTCCCTTTAGGAATTCCTAGCATTAATGAGTTTACAAGATAAGTCCTTTCTTTTTCTTCTCTAACTCACTCTGGAATGGGGATTAGCTACTTCACTCAAATGACTCATCATTACATTAGGAAGACCAGATGCTAGAGATTTCGTAGTGAGTCAACCAAAGATTGGTGATAAGACTAGTTCGGTGCAGGAGAGACAGACTACTACCATCTCTATAGTCTATAGAAAGCAAGTTAAGGCATAAAGACACAAAGACAGACTCGTACTGGCTTTATATTATCTTTCCTATTCATTCTTCTAGAAAAGTATTGACAAGTACTTTCCAATCTCTATGAAATATCGGGAAAGTCCGCCTAGCATTTACTGATTCCTCTTACCTTTTTTACATAAGCCCATTCAGAGGACAGCTTTCACACAACTTTGACTATAATAGGAAACTCCTTACTGATGCTTCCTTAGCTCTCATCCTATATAAAGGTGGATGATGTGAAGAAAACTAACCCATCGAGTACACATTGCATAATCTATCTATTCCGAAATAGCATATTGAAAGTAGGATTACAAACAACTACTAATTAGCGACTACTCTCTACCTTCTTCCCTTAGTTAGTGGAAAGATGGATTCTTTCTCTTAGTCCTGATCCTGATACTACTAGTTAGAGTCCTAAGGTTCTTTCACTTTCATCCATTCTTACTAGTATCAAATTCGTTGTACTAATCGAATACAGTAGGATTTATAGCGCTATAGCCCTTCTACTCGCACTAACAAACACTACTACTTATGCTGTACCTAAGATCACCCGTATCTCGGGCTAGTAAACCAAAGAGATGAGCACACCGAACCTATGGAGAAGAAAGTATATCCGTAGCTAATTGAATTAAACTTATCTATTGATTCGTTAGACAGCAGGAGTTCAAAAAACTAGATTGAGAGGAAAAGCTCCTGAAAGCTTTTTGAGATATGTTTTATCTTCCTACTTCTACATTCTTTACCTAGGAATTCCGGTTTTTTCGATTGAATCTAAAGAGATTTTCATTAGCCTTCTTTCCATTTCTTGATCAGAATGGGGGTTTCAAATAGAGAGTCCACATTATAAAGTAGTAATCCATCTCAACCCGCCCCAGGAATTTTCTAAGTCGACCAAGGATATTCCGTTGGAGAAAAGAAGTTCAAAGATGTTTAGAACTCCGTTGAGGGACTAGTTCAGAGAGCTCAAGGAGAAGAGATATTGATTGGCTTCTTTAGAGTATCTGATTTGAGCTCCCTCTACCTGAGAGTGGCTTTTGCCTTTTAAAAAAGATATTTTAAACTTTTTTGTCTAGAAAGATAATGCCTTCTATAATAACAAATACATAATCGAAAGGAAAAAATACATGAGAGCAAGTGAGAACTCAAGAATGTTCTTGCTCCTCAAGAAAGACAAGACGGCAGGGAACTAAGGTGATGGCTTTCCACCTACCTATCATACAATCTATACTTTGAGACCTGATGAATGAAGGGCGGGCTCACTCCTCTCCTAAGCCTTTAGCCCCGCTTGCCTCCTTTTCACTAATGGCATACAAAGCGAAAGTACCTTTTTTCTTCTTTCTTTCGCTGCGGCTTAGGTACCCTTCCCTCTGGTCCAAGGGTAGCGTCGGGTCTGACCCACCATTAGCCTGGTGTCGCTTTGGTAGTCCAACCGGCTATCAGGGCAAGGAACTATTAGCTCAAACTAACTTGTTATCTAACCGCCCTGCAAGCAGTGGCACTCTTCAAGGCTATATAATCTCCATTTTCCCTATTGATTCGAACTAGGAATACCAGAAGAGAGTTAAGCAAGGCTTGAAAGCTTGAACCCGGTCTGGGAATTGGCAAAGAGGTTTTGGCTAAGACATTGCTTCGGTTTACCTTGACTTTGGTTCGGTTTACCTTGACTTTGGTTCGGTTGACATAACCGATCTTGGTGGGTTGGGCATTAGGAGTCTATTTCTTGAGATTTGGTAATCTAGCTAGGGTTCCCGGGAGTCAACTAGGGTCTTCTTTGCTTTGAGTGCTTGTTCTTGAGCTACCTCCGTAAGACTTCTGTCTTAGGAGTTTATTGGAAAACCTTTTATTTATAAGTCTTCTTTAGTCTCTGTACATGCTTAAGAGATAATATCCCCACAGCTAGGGTCTATACTAGGTACGGGCATCGGTAGCTCTATAGTTAGTAGTAAAAAGGAAAGATAAGTTCGGCTTGGCTTTACTGGCTTAAAGAGCCTTGTTATTGTTATTATTACTACCTTCTCGCTTCTCCTTCACTTTATAAACCCTCTCTTTTTACCAGCACTATGAACTCTATGTACCTACACACATAAAGCTGCATGGGACATTTTTGCTACTCGTTTTCCTAGAAAAAAACGGATAACTCTCGGAGTATCTCAAAAGAGTACATGCTGCAAAAGAAGAGTGTTTCGACGTGGCAACAACCAGATCGAAGGGAGCGGAATCCGGTTCCGTGGTAATGGGATATCAAAAAGAGGGGAATCGCCTGCTAGTGCTAGATGCGCTGCTAAGGAAAGCAGATCGTTATATTCTTTTACTACCGAAACATCTAATAGGAGCTTTGAAGCTAACTCAACTAATAGGGTAAAGAAATTTTTAAGCTTTTCGGTAGCGAGAGGAAAAGGAAAGCCATTCAGCCGAGCACTGGGCTTAAGGATAGGGCGGGGAACTCAGTATGGTCTGAGGATCTGGGACAGATCGAAGGACATACCCAGGGAATTGACCCTTTCAAATGAATTAGGCCTTTAGAGCTGCTTCCTAACAGCTTTCCAACATCATCTTTCTCGCTTTCCTTTCCAAAGCAAAGGTAAACGACTAACTAAGCAAAGCACTACCAGTACCACCTAGCGTAAGAGTTAACAGTCAATCCTATCCTAAAGTACTATTATTTCTAAAGCATTCTTCTACACGTCAAAGAGCAGGCAAGGCAGGGAAGAATAAGCAGCAGAAAGGGCTTCAAGTCAGCCTGACCGAAAGCAAAGGGGCCGTGTAAGCATAGCATTCAAGGTTCAATCGGCCTATGCTCTTTTCCACTCCTGTACTGTACTTACGGGATTTCAAGCATGATTACAGTTGCGTGTAAGCAATATGGTAATTTAGCTTCATTTTCTTAGCCATAAGCATAAGGAGGAATATAAAGACTAGTATCCCGTCCGGATACATACCTACTATGACCATGAGCGGGAGAAGCGGGGGTGGGGGCTTAAGGTAGAAGAGAAGGCAAAGTGTGAAAAGAAGTAGGTTCAAGAAAAGAAGTTGGTTCAAAGAAAGAGTTAACGGGAATAGAATAAGAGCAGTGACTAGCGGCCGGGGGAGGGCAACCCCCAGAATCAGCTGTGGGACCGGTCTGTCTGTAATAAGCAATTCCTTGGGAACCACTTCTGCACTATGCGTGCACGATGTCGTCGAGTATTTGAGATAGAGTAAGATAGCGGAACGGTGCTCCCTGAACACTTTCACATACGATGGCACCGATGCTAGCACATTTAAGACGCTCGCACATTTACACCCGCTTGAAAGTGACAAGCACTCCTCTCAAGGTAAGGTAGTGAAGTCAGTTAATCAGATCTTATTGAATCAGCTGTTCTCTTTCTTATTCTACTATTGATCATGTCCGACCTCTCCCTTGCGCTTCAAGCGGGCTATGAGATGGCTTGAAAGAGGTTATTTACTAATCAAATAAGCCATCCATATAGAAGACTTTGGACAGAAGAGATCCGGGTTCTTTTCGATCACATTTCGTTAGTGTTAAGTTTATGCTGCTGCGGTGTAAATTCTTGAGTGAGCTTAAACGCCGTGCGACTGACTTGGAAGAAGAAAAGCGCTCCTGCCGCTGCGAGACAGTAGCAGATCGTCACGTAATGGAGAATCTTTTTTTTCTCATACTCATACCAACCGAGAAATCCGTGTCACAAAG
>CAOJCS012787618.1:0-16478 GCA_948332485.1 Euphorbia guentheri
AAAGCAAAGGGGTGAAAAATCTTAAATGGTTGCTTGGTTTAGGGTCAGGAGTGGAGCGAGCCTATACAGAAAAGGAAGGAGGTCACCTATCAAGGATAAAGTCAAGACTAGGGTGCAGTTGGAGTAAGTAGGTATACCACCCCCAGCCCACCAGTAGGGAGGAAGTACATGGGGATTCCCCCTATAACTACGCAGACCAGGAAGTCCGAAAAGCAGGTATACCAAGCAGACCTTGAAGTCAAGCAGAAGCTTCGGCCAAACACCCTACTATCCTATAGAATGAGTAGATTGAGGAACCGTGGAAACAGTCAAGCAGTTGGAGTTTAAGTTGGATAAGGGGGTTGGAGTTTTATTCCTTCTTTCTTGCTTTCATATTCATAATAAGAAAGGGAACCGGGAAGAAATGACTGAGCCAGGGATATCTTGGCTAGCATTCCGGGGGGATAGTCTTAATACGTTCTTTCGCTTTCCTAATAGAAGGTGTATAACATTTATAAGGGGTTTCACAGTTCCTAATTACCTTTTAGTGTCCTTTTATGTGTGTATGCGATGGCAAAAGCTTATTACTTATTCTCCTCAGTTGATAGTCCCAATGAGCCAATGCTAGTTCTTTTTTTGGGGGCCATGTCCATGTGAGGCCAGTGAAAGCAAGAGTCCGAAGGAGAAATGCCAGTTCTGGGGAAGGAAGAGGGTGCGAAATAGATATTAGTCTTATTCGTTGGATGGGGCAGACTGACTTCCTTAAACAGGAGGCTAACTAGAAGATGGATATCTCTTAGGCTAAAAGGATAGCAACGGGGTGTAGTGGTGGTTTTGGAGGCCTTGGTTGCAGTGACATCGACACTGACGAGTCCTATCATTTCCGCAACTCCAAGAAGACTAGCAGTAAGGGACGCAGAGGGTGCACTTGGAGAATTCGTTCCTAAGTCAAGATCACGAGCAGGTCCTGCGGCCGAGTGAATCTCGAAGCTTGCTCCCAAAAAGAAAAGGAGCTTTCTAGCCCGTTGAGTACCCTTCCGACCAAGCCCCCATCCATACAATAGGCTTTGTAAAGTTCGGCAGTTCTCCCTTTTTTCTTGTTTAGATGGGACTCCTTCTATCTAGTTCGTTTACTCGGACTGATATAAGGATCCACTTCTACATGGAAGAAAGGGCGAGGGCAGGAAAACAAGAGTTAGCAGGGGTCTCCGCTATCACAAGAGTAGGTTTAATGCATCTTATAATAAGATGGCAATGCTAGGAAGATCGGCATGTACTCTTTACCCTGGAAAGACCACTTCCGGTAAGATTGTGTCCCTTGTTCTCTTTCGGGGGAAGTACACACCTTAAGCCTTTAGTGTACATTCGAGAGGAGGTTTCGCGGCAAGTGTAGTCTTACTACCAGGAAAAAGATCGAAAATAGGCATTATTTGTAACATCCTATGGAAAGGATCTGTTATTGTTTATGCCCTTGCTTCCGCTGGATCAATGGGATCCCAATCTCGATTTCCTAGGTATACTTGCCCTGTTCAGTAACTGAAGCTACTTGTTCTCTTTCACTACACCAAACCCACGAAAGGCTACTTCAGCCTATAGTAAAGATTACGTAAAGGTCGCTTGTTCCACCGATTCAGCTATCTAGAAAGGCTTTCATCCAGATCTCAATCCCGATGGACCACGGGGTACAGATCCTTTAGCTTCGGTGGATCCATGCGAATCCGATCCTCCTCAATGAAGTGGGCAAGAAAAGGGATTTTCTTCTGCGTGAACAAGCACTTAGACAGCTTCACATGAAACTCGTGCTCTTGCCGTCTGGTGAGCACTTTCTTCTTTCTTTTTCTTGGTGCTCCTCTAGGTTCCTAATGTACACCACAATGTCATCAAAATAAACCACGGCGAGCTTGTGGAGGTAGTCTTGAAACACTTGGTTCATTAAGGTATAGAAAGTAGTTGGGGCATTCGTCAAGCCTAGAGGCGAAGACGGATACGGATTTAGAACTAAACTGAAGCGCTTGGCTCATCCGATATCCTGGAACATTAATTCATCTCATCAAACAATCTGTGTTAAGCATGACGTTTAATTACTAAAAAAAGCTAGAAAAAAGTTTATAAACCCCGTCTTTTTTCGTCATTTTTAGCTAATTTGAGAAAATCAGATATCTTACGTAATTAAATTTTCTTGATCAGGCAAGATCGGTCTTCCCGAGCAGACACTACTAGAAAAAGTTCGTTTTACCGGGAAAATTCAATGAAAAATTTCTAATAAGTTTCAATTATTTAGTATGCACGGGATTCGAAAAACAATGGTTTGTTCCAGTTTCAATTGTTAAATAGAGTTTACTAGTTTAAGTTTACTAGTGAAATTCAATAGGCTGACCACGGGAATTACTTATCTAGTTCAATTCAATAGGCTGACCACGGGAATTACTTATCTAAGTCTAAGGTACGCGCTTCCTCTAGTCAAATCAATAATCAATAGAAGTCCCAATAGAAGAAAAAGTCAAATCAATAATCAATAGAAGTCCCAATAGAAGAAAACTGACCCGGCTCGTCAATCGACGATCTACTGCTCCCTCTTAGTTGCGGATGCCCATGCTTTGATTCGAAAGCCCTAGCCAGTGATGAATCCCCAGTAAGATCGGAGTATTGAATTCCTCCTCCCTTCACCAGTTTGAACCCGTCCCAGCAACGAACACCTTCCTACTGCAAGGTTAGGCTCTGCCCTTCCCCTAGAATCCACTCCGGGTCGGAGGAGCAGCTAGCTAGTCCAACTTCTTGAGCAGCCGAGATATTGAACAACAAACATTTGATTGAATTCCTTGCGAGATGAGAGGGAAGGTCGATTTGACTCGAATCCTGGACCTGATCTTTAATCCTACACCGGTTAATGACGCGATGGGAGAAGTTTTTTTTTCTTATTTTATTCATTTTTTCATCAATGCTGGCCCAGTCGAGGCTCGTCCATGTCCAATCCCAATGGAAAAACCTTCGATCCGCCCTTAGCTCTATAATCCACCCGTCTTCCCCAGTCCCTGAGAGCCCTCCTCCCCTGGGCCTAGCCCTCTTTCTCAAAAAGAGTCTTAAGTTCAGCGGCTTTCATCGTTGACGAAGACCTGCGCTAATAAGACAAAGAAGTGGGGAGTCTATGCCTTGAATGAATCAGTAACAACGGATTAGTGGAATGAGGGATCAAGAGACGGATAGGGGGGGGAATGGCCTATCAATCATTGGTGGACCTTCCCTTGATGAAGGTCACGGAGCTCTCAACTGAGTTGTTTAGGTTCTGGAATTCCATCTCTAGTTGGGGGTTTCGGTTCGAAGGTTAAAAAATGTGGTGCGGGTTCATCTCTCTCGACCTGTTCAGGTTCAAAGGAAAGGGTGATCGAGGGGACCCAGACTTTCTATCTCTTCTCTATGGTTATGGTGGGAGGTTTTTTTCGTATCAAGAGTGTGTTGGGGGGAAGACGGATTGGATCGAGAGGCGATGCCTATGCCTCTTCTTTATCGATAGAATTCCCATCATTTGCAGTCTACGGCGAAGGAGACAAGGGCGAGGCACCGAACAATTTCATTGCCTCAACCTCCATCCGTCATTAGTAATCTCAATCCGCTTTTCCTATTCACTAGTACACTGCGCGCTACAACTAGCAGCCCCTTTACTAGTAAGGGAAAAGGCTAGCGCGCAACGGCGCCAGCAACCTACTCCTAAAAGGTTGCTGGCTTTCCCCTTTTTAAGAAAGAAAGTTCAGGGTTTTACCCCTATACAAACAAGGGGCTGCTTGCTGCTCGCCCCTATCTCTAAAGGAAAGGGGCTTATGCACTCTACTCGCTGCCTACTCCACTCGTTATCACTAAACGACGAAGCCAAGAGCGGAAGGAGGGACTTGAACCCTCAACCTCAGCCTTGGCAAGGCTATGCTCTACCATTAAGCTATTTCCGCCAGCTACGGTAGTGGCGAAGCACTACTGAGCAATTCACGTATCACTTGATACGGACGACTTCTCTTTTTCCGCCGGACCACACTCTTGACCCCCGATCGAGCTACGAGCACGAGTAGGTAGGCGGCTAGGGGGGGGGAGGAGGGGCGACTGGGCTGGGAAGTAAGGGGGAACCTTCTTTTCCAGTGTGTGCTCTTGATCACAATCACTAAAGGGGCGGGCTGGCTGGGCTGCTTTTTCAATCAATCTCCGGCCGTTCAGTGCCGCTATTGATGCGAGGCGAGTTGTAAGGAATCTTGGTCTCGAGTCGAGCTGGGGCTTTTCTCATTCTCGTAACGGGAGTGAGTGCACCGCAAGACCAGACAAGTTACTCCTTCGCCTCGCAGCGGCGGCATCTGTTAAGTGAAGTAATTACCTAAGACGGCTCCTCTTATTCTACGATAATCCAAGCAGCAGCCCCACAAGTCCGCTCGGAACCAGTCGATTCCTGAGCCATTCGTTCTCCCCTCTCTGCTGGCCTTTGCCAGCCACTAGAGCAAGTAAGAGAACAAGAGACTCTTCATGAATTTCAAGAACCGCAGATTTTTATCTTTTTACCGGATTGTACACCTTTGTGTCTGGCTATGTATATGGATGTGCATAAAGAAGGGACGGGACATCTCTCTCCATTTTTTTTGGGGGGAAGAGAGAGGGAATAAGCTGCAGCGGCACCTCACGAACTTCTTACTGGGGCAGCACCATCCTATAGCATTTGCTAGTGTTTGAATGCACGTGTTTTTCATATTCCTGCGCAGTTAAGAAAAAAATTTTGACCAAGGAAACCACTTGTGTCTTTCTTGGATATGCTCAGTCCGGGTATAGATGCTATGACGTGAAATCCAAGAGACTCGATGTATCCTTGAATGTTCTCTTTAATGGGGTCGCCTCATATTTTCCTTAACCTAATTAATCAGCCCCGGGGGAGAATGGTGATGGAGATGTATTGCGGCCTTCTCCTGTTCTGTTCATCAACTCGAACCTCATTCTTCTGCAGTTACGGATCAGCCTCACTCTTCAGGCCAGCATCTTCTGCCGATTGTCAGCCTGTTCAGCTGACCTCAGAGGATTCCAATCACCCGGCACAGCATGTTTATTCTCGGCGGCGATTACAGTATGTTTCCCAGGGTAAGACTACTCCAGAAGATCCGCAGTCTAACCCAGTTGCTTCCCTGCTAGTCGCTTCCTCAGATTCTGGATCCCTCTTTCAGGTTCGTCGATCCTCTAAAGTTTATTATCTTGTTGAAGTCTTTTTGTCTTATCTTATGTCCCCAAAACATCGAGCTTACCTCATGTCAGTTCAATCTTCTCATGAACCTGAATTTTTTGCTGAAGCCTTTACTTCAATCATTCTTGCTGGAGAAAAGCTATGCAGGAAGAAAGAAATGCCCAGGAAAAAAAAGAAAGAGACTTTTTTTTCTCATTGCGGAAAGAAGCCATTGGCTGCAAGTGGATTTACCAAGATCAAGCATAAAACAGATGGCTCGATAGAGAGATACAAAGCTAGATTAGTAGTTAAAGGCTTCCGTTAGGAAGTTGAGTCGAACCCCTTTAATTTAAAGATAGGGAAAACATTTCTCCCAGGTTGCTAAAATGACCACCATTCCAGGTATTCTTTCTTTGGCTGCAATCAAGAAGTGGCCCTTATTTCAACTTGACGTGAAGAATGCCTTTCAACAACATAAGGGAAGGGGGGATTCGCAAGAATAAGTTTCTATTCAGCCTCCTCCAACTCCAGGCTTCTCTTCTCCTAGGAATCCTAACTTGGTATGCAAGCTCAAGAAAGGGATTTACGTTACGGCCTCCGACAACTAAAGCAGGCACCAAGAGCTAAGAAGGGGGCCTGCTTTCAGAAATTTAGCTTGTTTAAGACTGCTTTATTTTTAAAAAAAGGTTCCACTGTAGCCGTGCGGATTCTTCCATGTTTGTTTGTCGACGTCATGGTCGTTGCCTCATTCTTCTTTTATATGTTGACGAGAACATTATCACCGGGAATGATTCTTCTCTTTTATTCGATTTCATCAAGGAGCTTGGCAACCAATTTCTCTCTTTCATCCGCTGCATTACTTTCTCGGCATGGAGGTATCTCGCTCCACCTCTGGACTTCGTCTAACCCAAACAAAGTATACTATTGAATTCTTATCTTGTCCATCCTGCCCTGCGCTACGCCTATATCTCCGGGTGCCAAGCTATCTGCCCCTACTCTTATAAAATAAAGGAAGGCAGGCTGCCCTGCCCTGAAGACCGACGCTCTACCTCGGGCTTTTGTTCTTGGTCGGAATCTCATTTCCTGGAGCGCTAAGAAGCAGCCCCTTACTCACCTCTTAATCTATAAAAAAAAGCCCTATTTATTAGTCAAGCTTTCCGCTAGAAGTAGCGCGCTAGCATTTAACTAATATAATAGAAAGTAAAGGCTCTTATCATCGAGAGTAGGTTCTTTTCAGCTAAGTTTGTTATGAGTTGTATGGGACCAGAATTTCTGTGAAGGGGCTGTCACATTGTGGGGAAACCGACTCCCGTTGGGCATGACACCAATTGAATTGAGTATTGATGGGGATCTTAGCAAAAACCAATCATGTTGTCTTTTAGACAGTCACCCCTCACACCCACCCCCATTTGTTTTGTGAAGCCAATTGCCTTTCCTTTTGTAATTTTTGATAAATGAAAAATTACAAAGATAGGGGATTTTAAGGAAGATAGCAAGTAAGCAGGGATAGGAATTACTAGCTAGCTTATTTGTCTCAGTGCTCTCTCGACACTGATGGCTTTCTGGTAGACTGACTCTAGGGAAGAAGCAGAAGCAAGGGCGTCAGCGGCTTTCTTTCTCTGCCCTACTCGAAGCTTGGAGTTCCTTCCGCAAGTCTGACTGTGAGCTATAAGGAAAGGAAAACAGAACGAAGCACTTAACTTAGCCAGACTTTTTCTTTTGAGCCATGTGCGTGCCCAGGGGCTCTGCCTCTATAGAAGAGGATCAGACCTAAGAAAGCGAATTAGGTGAGGCCTAAGATAGCATAACGTCTGGCTGCGAACTCTATTTCACGTAGGTAGGAAGCCTTCGAAAGGACATGACATGAAAAAGGGACTGACCTTGGGCATCCTGCTAAAGAGCGGTAATCCAACGATTAAGCCATTTCTGAGAGTAGAAAAACTACTACCTATTTGACGGGGGCATAGTCTTCACCCGCAGGAAATGATTATTAATCAAGGTCAAAAAAAAAGTCTATTTCATTTCGCGTGAGACCTATATCCGGGGGACAGAAGCGGTCTTGCCTACGCATTTGAAAGCTAACTTCATGCCCGGTCTTGGGCAGCTAGCTAGGGCATGGGGAAGTAACTAAGTCGCTAAGTTGAGGATTCAATTCTTCTCGGCCTCAGCCCCCTTTCCTACCTTTTCTATATATCATTATCTGTAAGGCGGGGGCTTACCTCACTGAGCTATCGATCGCGAAAGTCTCGCCCGGTTCAACCAAGCGTCCGTCCTGATGCTGAAGCTACTGATTTGACTGCTTCGAATCCTTAATTGCAAATATTAACTCCTCGCCCTCCTTTGTAGTTGCAGCGGGTTCAACTGGAATTGGATCCTAAGAAGTGAGATAAATTGCCTTTATTCCCACCGCATATGCCTCCTCTGCTTATGCCACTGGAAATGAACTCACTATGGCTATTCAACGTCGAACTCAGAGTTTTATACTACATAGGCGGCTAAACAAAGCCCCAGTCTTGATCTGTCAAACCCCAGCCCCCTTATCTTATTAGTAGCCGAAGTATAGGCCCGCGTGAGATCAAAGTCACTTGCCGTCCGTTCGCTCTCTGTTCAACAAAGGCCATCGATATTCACTCACTTTTTTATAAAGATCTTCCGCCCGCCTTTAAACTTTCTGGATTTCTTGGATTCTCTTTGGCCTGGTTGGCCCGCTTGATCTGGTCCGTCCATGAGGAATGGGCTTGATTCTTTATTCATTCCAGAGCAGTAACTTGACTCCTACTGAAAGATTTCCTCATCACTTTGTTAGAAAACTTGCCCGAGATTATAAAAAAAAGAGTATCTTGAGCCTAGCTCTCCTTACATTTTTTCCTGGTCTCTTAACTCTAAGGGTCAGTTTTCTGTTGCTAGTGTTTGGAATTAGGCCTAGAGGCCTCTTTTTTCAATGGCATGCATTTCTATGGAATTCAATCATACCAAAATGCCTTGAACGATAGGGGGTTCACTCTGTTCCTATCTGGATAAGGCTGCCTGGATTGAAATTGAATTTGTGAGCTCCTTGAGTAGGATTACTAGCTGGGTGGGTGCTCCTCTATTTACTGATAAGATGACTGCAAATAGAGAACGGTTGACATTTGCTAGAGTTTGTGTTGAAATAGAGGTGGAGAAAGCTTTGCCTGAGACTATTCCGATCAAGGGGACTAATAATGTGCTTACTCAGCAGAGAGTGGAATATGAGTGGGTGCCTATTTGGTGTAAAGTTTTGCAAAGTGAATGTAATAGTTGATAGCCTGCCCCGGGAGTTTAGTTTCGCCTGTCACCTTACCTCTTGGTAGGGACGGGACGGCACTCCCTCGCTTCCAAGATGGGGGAAGTTGCACGTCAACGGGTTCCGATGTGGGAAGCTAAGCTCTTCTTTCTTTGCAAGCTCTATCTTATATAGTGCGGTTGCCGGACATCCTACCATCATTCCTCCGCTGACTGGCTGCGTGCGGAATTGTTGGTATTGGACAATCTATACAGGATGAGTAGATCGGCTGTCGATGCATTCCAACTGTCTGTTAGATCCAGTGAATGGTCTTCAGGTACAGTTTAATGGGGAGCCCCTAAAGAAGAGCTAGCTACAAGGGTCTCGGTTAGCTACTGATTGGTAGCCAGAACAGACTGGCCTCCTCGATGACGACAGTTACCCGTGGAACTAACTAATAGGATGAGCAGCCTCCCGGAGAAGACTGGTTACATGTCCGATCCGGTAGGGATGGTTCCTCTCGACAGATTAAGCTACTTACGTGAGTTCGGGTATTGAACAAACGGGTGGCAACTTGCCCGATAAGAAAAAGAGTTGCCCGAGTGAAAGAGTTGTTGTTTTAGTAGCTAAGGAGTTGCTAGCAGCTATGAGTTCCGAGTTGACGAAAGAAAATAAAAAAGAAATCTCTCCGGACTGGTGACACCTGTACCACACTCTACGGCACACATCCCAAGTTGTAGTAGACGAAGATGGTCACCTAGGATAGGCAGACAAACCTGAACCTTAGAAAGCTTAGGTAGGCTCAAGCCACTTCCACTTTACCTAAAGTGTGATGTGAAGACAATTCTTTCAATAGGCTTCAGTCTCCCCCAGGAGTGATCTCTTTTCGGGGCGCGCAAACGCTTTAAAAACTCTAGTAGCGACTAGCTCACTAGCCGATAGAGATGCTACCTCAGTAGCGGAAAAAGCAGCCTAATACTAAAGGATGAAAAGCAAGAAGCGGAGCTTTACGAAGCGAGCAGCAGACTAGCTTACGCCTTGCTAATGACATAAGTCAAAAGACCAGCTTCAAAGCCATACCACTAATTCCGTCTAAGATAATAGGCCTAAGCCTTCCAGAGAGAATTCCTATTGATAGACTTGCCGGTAATCTTTGGCTAATAGATAGACATTATTAGTCTGAGCCCCATCTCTCCTCCCTTCAGTTCAGGGCTTCTTCCATCAGGTCATTCTCTGGGGCTGAAGATAACTCATCTTCAACCTCTGCTGATAAAGAAGGAATTTCTCCTGGAATGGTACTCTAAAAGGGAACCCAATAACCTCGATCTCCGAACCAACTTACCGACTGGACGAGAGACAGAGTCCGCCCGGAAGGTAAGCTACTACTGGAACTCAAAGCGGGGTAAACATTGCATGAGGGACCACAAGACAAAATAAATGGAAAGCGTACCGGATGGAGAGACGGACAAAGAGAAAAAGAAGAACCAATGTTTCCAGTCGAAGAGGCGGGCGCATATAGCTTATTATAAGTATATTATGAAACAGGTTACCCGGACTATAAATAGCCCACGGACGTTTTCAACCCAATCAATCTTTTTGATCACTTTTTTTATTTTACAATTTTTGCGAGCGCTTAGTCCCGCCAGGCCAGAAGGAAATTCGAAACTTATTACCAACGCGGATTAGTTCTTAAGACTGCTCCGCTCACTAGGATACCGTCTTACGCGGTACCCGGTCTCAGACCGGACAGAACAAAACTACTCTGACGCTCCTTCTATAGCTAATCGAGGAGAAGTTCTCTAGACATCCCTGGTTGTTACCGTTTTTTTAAGTAAACTCTTGTCACTCCTACCTCAGGTTATCAGGCATCAGGAAATTCGATCCCGGAAGAGGAAGAAAGGAAAACTCCTAGCTTAAAAGAAAAGCTCATAGCTGCGGGCTGCCCAGCTTTCCTTCTAGCCAATCCCGTGCCCAACTCTTGGGTAGAAACTCACCCCCATCGCGATTTGGGAACTCACACAACATCCTTAATGGAATGGTGCCACTTTACCTTCGGTATCAAAGGCACAAACAAAGGAAAGATTTTATTCTTACTTAAGAGTCGATTCGAACAATCAAATTCTATTCGTGGCTAGGGTGGAATCCTACTCTGAAAGTGGAGTCACAGGTTGTCAGGCATAAGGCAAAAATCCCCTCGATTATAGTTCTCAATAGAGGGGAATTACTAAATGCCATAAGATCCCGTGCTATCGGAGATCTAGGCACAAGCTCCCATCTCTACTAAGTCTTAGCCGAAGCTCCAGGCTAATCATCGGCTTGGCCGTTGATACTTCATTTTCGCGCACTGCTTTAATACCTTATCTTTATTAAGACAGGCAACTCGAACAAGAAACAATAATAAAGGGTTATAATGGTTATTAATAAAAAGCTTGACAGTGGAATCTGATATCCCATATCCTCCTCAAGAAAAGAATCTAAGGTTTTGGAGGCAGAAGGATCTTACATCTTTCTAACCCGAACCCGAAAGCCATTCCCATCATGGAACCCGTCTCCCCGCTCATAGCTCGTACCCAATACCCAATAGGCTTTTTCTCTCTCGCTCACCGGGAGAATGCTCTCACTTGGATGCTGGCATGTGTTATTAAATCAGGTGATACACAACCAACCAGACCTCGGGGTTTACATGTGCCCGGGTGTACTTCTTATCCTTATCCCTCAAGGAAGGCATCACATCAGGCCGCCATTAACGCGAACGCGGAGCTCTCTTTAGCTGCTGTTCGATTTCACGTCTCAAGCTAATAGCTGTTGGATTCCTGGTACTCTTTCTTAGATGTGATTTACCCGGATACACGGCCAAGCCCGAAAACCATACCTAAGCGCTCGTCGTCTCTTTCCGCATTGCTATGTTTTGAAAGAATAAGTTTTGCTGCGGATAGAAAAAAAAGAAAGGAAAGATAGAATCCGGGGGTCAAGCTAGCACCTAGGTCCATTTATGGTTAAATCACACTTTTGATCAAGCTTCTTTCAATGCGGGTGTCAAGTTTTCCATATAGAGTGGTCTGAGGTGGGCGAATCTAGAATGGTAGCCCTCCCGTCTCAATGGAGTTCTGTTCTAATTAGGAGTTCCGAGTTAACGATGTAGGGAGTTAGAGCAGCTAAGGCCTCAGTGTAAAAAGAGAGTTCGAGCTAAAGAGTAGCGTCAGTCGTAAAGCCAAGTTCAAATCCCAAGGCCTAACATTTCCTTGCTTCACCCTCTATTGAGCCTACTTATGATATTTTTATTCTGCCAACCAGTGAGAATACCTTCCGTCTTTCTTCCATTCCTTCTCTTGTTCATTCTCTTACATGCGAGCAAGTCCAACTCTCAGTCTTCTCCTAGGGTTTCTCTTGGTGGAGGAAGGGCTACTAGAAGCCCTGAGTTCTGCCTTCAGAGCTAACTTCTTCAGGGCATAGCTCTATCTTATATGTAGACTACTGCCAGCCTTTCACTCCTCAAGTCAGGAAGCAATAAAGTAAGGATAGGAATGAAAGTGAAGCCAAACCCCCGGTTTGAATAAAAGATCAATACCACCCCCTATTCTAAAATAGAAATTTTTTTCTTTCCCAGCCCCTGTTTAGTTAGAACTGTAGGAATTACGGATCTCGAGTGATGAGAAAAGAGTTGGTTGATCCTCTGGCGCACATCCGATCTTTTTTGTCTAGTTCAGGTTACCGGAACGAACTCTATCTCTTGTGTTGAGGGATAGAATTTCTTAGACAAGGAAAGAGTACTTGATTTCAGGGACTGAAAATCTGTACTTTAAACCCAGCTGCAGGCTATGAAAGTAGTCAAAAGAAAACTTTCTTACTCAGAACTTGACCGAAGAAGACGAGTGATTGTTTACTGTTCATTCCTTACTTTACGGAGTTCATGTACTAGATCAGCATAGAAGATCTTTGTCGTGGGATTTGTCGACGGAATGTTCGGTATTACATAGCTCAGAACTTCTTCCCTTACGCCAGAATATTGCATTCTTTAGGTCGGGCAATCTCTCTCTTTTTCCTTTTTAGGAGCGGGGACAATATGCTCTTAAGGAACGAAGAAGGTACGGCTAAGTACTCTTTATAGGCGTCTTCCTCCCAATTAAAGTATATGCTTAGATGCGGTTACCAGCTTTTCCTCGAAGGCCATTGACTGAAGAGTCAACCTTCCACACAAGCCAATCTTCAACAGAGAGAGAGGAGAACTGTGAAACTTAATAAATAGGGTTCGGTGGGCAACATCTTGACTATCTTCACCGGGGTTGAGCTGTGAAAGTAGTTATCTTATGATCTTATGAGATGGAAGAAGTAGTCCTTCTACAGCCATAGGTCATAGAAAGGAAATCCGCTTCTCTAGAGTGAGAGGCAGCTAAGAAGATGGCATCGAAGAGGTCAACCGAATGCAAGGGCAGAGGCGCGAAGTTAAGCAGCTTTCCCCAACCCAATACATAGGTTCAGAAGCAGAATGGGGCAAGGCCGAGGAACCGCCATCTCTTTTCATTTCGTAGGGTGAGGGGTTCCTATCCGAGTCAAGAAAGAAAGAAGATGAGCCTCAAGCCGTTTTAACGAAAGGTGACGGAGAAGCTAAGCTTAACCGAACTCGGCTCTGTCTGGCTATCCTATATTCTCAACCGACTTAAGCGAACAAGGAACGAAGGCCGAAGGAAGACCTTCCGAGAACTCCTACAAGAAAGTCCGAACACAGAAGAAGGTCTGGTACACCTGCCAATACTACTTATTAGTCGAGCGGAGGCTTGTTACACCTTTGCTTTATGCTCCGTCTTCCAACTCTTTTTTCTTCCGAATTTGCGCTTGAAAACTCGAGAAGAGAACCCGTGGAACCTTAGAGCCTATTCGCTTGCCTGGCACGACAAACTACAACTGCAAGAAGACACGAAGGACCTATGGGTCAAATGTCGTGGTAGGAGCAGAGTCGTCGGTCAAAGCAATGTTGCATCACTTCAAACAGATAGTACACTGGCCACCTGAACAGACTTGAGGTCGTACGAGAAGACAAGATTGCTGCCAATCAAGAGGTCGAGTTTAGTTGATGGTGCCATCCGTGGGTATCTGGCGAAGAAGCGCCCTCGACTTGAGAATCAAGGAGATTCGTCACTTATCATCTTTCAGACAACTGGTGATTGGAAAACCAAAGATCAGAAGCTCATTCCCTACCATCAGTATCTGGAAGATATCAGCCTAAAGTTCAGACGGATTACCTTCAATTATCTGTCGAGTACGAAGAATCAGTTTGCTGACACATTTGCCACACTAGCTTCCATGATCAGTAGAAGGTATTGATATCCGAGTCGACGAATCGGATTGAAATCAGTGTGAAGAAGAGTCATGCGAGGACTAATCAAGCACAGCTAAATAGTAGTCATGTCCACAAGGAAAGGAAGAAAGATCGTCAACGCTTCCAACGTCCGTAGGAACTCAGTCGGAAGTTGGGCCGGAACTATAGGACTCTGTGAGACCCCATTTACTGTCTACCTCTCTGAATCCTTTTTTTCTACCCAGACTGGTAGGACGAAGATTGGTACACTCATATGGGCACTGCTACTAGAAAGATTACGAGACAAGATGAGAGGCTTACCCTAAAACTTGAATTCGCGGGACTGCGCTTGAAAGGCGCTGGCTTGCTGCTGGATTGAAAACAAACCTGCCCAGTTAGACCTCCCAGGACTAGATGGGGGGAAGGACTAAAACTTCAACTGGTGATGGATTCCGTTGGGAAAAAATCCTATATTAGTCCTCCGTATATACAACCTATGCCTTCTGTAAAGAAGGAAATGAAACTCATGCATAAGCCATTTAGTAAATCCACTTCCTGTAACGGACAGAAACACTAGAACGCGATGGCGTAGGGAACTACCACTAGATGGATTGGAAGGGCAAAAAAGAGACTGCCCCACGGGCTGGAATCGAGAGGAACGAAGATGCTCGACCAGAGGGTCTAAGGAGAGGGGGAACGCTAGTTACCCGGGAGAGGAGTTCAAACCCAGTCTGGGAATCAACAATAGGTCTTGGATTCGTCATTAGCGGTCAAAGCATTGATTCTAACAGTCTATTCTCAAAGAGCGATTCTTCACTTTCCCTAATACATTAAGGAGTTAAACGAACGAAGAGGAACGACCAAAACAAAAGAGGGATCAGACCGGCAAGGAAAGCAGTAACTAAGGCAAAGAATATATGCCCGAGGAAGAAAGGCAGCTAGCTTGGGTTACGGCTCGGAGCACGAACGATAGAATAAGAGTTGCAGTTTTTCCTAGTAGTGGTGGGATTTCCCCCTGTTCCATATCGTTTTCAAGCTACACAAATCGGATAAGTTGGCAACCCAAGGCACGGGTAATGGGTAGACCTTTCTTTTCCATACTTTACACTGGTTCTCTACTTTTCCAGTTAGTTCGTTTTTTCGGGAAGAAAGAACTCGACCGTTAGAGAAAAGGGCTATAGGGCTCATATTGCTGGCTGGCATAAGATTGATGTCGAGACATCACCTTTCCTTTGTTAAGATGATCTTTCCGGAGTGTACTATGGGTGAAAGCGGGCACCTTTCCTTCGCTTCGACTAGATAGCAGTCAATAAGCTGACTTGAACCGGTAAAGTCAAGTGATACAGAACTATCAGAGAAAGAGATCGATCCTCTCTGACTCCTTTCTTATGTTTTCCAGCCTCTTAGGAAATGGTTCTTAGGTAATGGTATCAAGGTGAAGAAGGTAGCTGTGTCACAGAGATTCCTAAAATATTCGTTGTAGGAAATCCCTTTTAATGGAATATCTTCTGTGACATATGAATCCCTTCTATCGCGAAATTTCTTTTGAAAGCGCCGTGAAGGAAATTGCTTTGAATCCATCTCTCGGTTTTCGAGAACGAAAAGAAGCTACTTTCAAAGAAAGGAGATTTTTTTCTTATATAAGCTAATGGCGGATAGAAGGCCAACAACATCGCCCACTTCGACGAGCAAGAAGAGGAGCCTACAATATAAGAATAGGAAGTCGGAAAGAGATACGGAATGCTATCTAGTGAACAGAGTAGATGTGTAAGAAAGATGGACTTGGTATTGGATAAAGAAAGGCAAATAGAAGTCGAAAGGCCCGCAGCTACATCCATCTCTCGAGAAAAGAAAGAATAGGTGTCAATCTGACGATTCGCCCTTTGATTCACCTTACCTTCGCCCATTAGTGATTTTAAAGCGAAATCTCAAATACGTATGCGCATCTGGCTTGACTGCTGGAAAGCTTGACTTGGCTAGAAGAGAAGAGCTAAGTCTTTTTTTTTTTCTTCTTCTCGGATTCCGCAGTACCTATAGGAGCAATAGACTGCATGGTATAGTTAGTAAGGCATAGAGCAGTAGCGGTCTGAACTTTTCCTCTTTCTTACAGGACAAAACGCTGGCCATGGCACAGAGAAAAAGCTCCGTCTTCTGACGCTGTCAAAGGACTATTCCTCGTCAATTTCATTGCAGTCTTATCCCTTTCTTCTTCACTTGCACAACCCGGAGAGCGCATCCTCACTTAACTCCCTTTTTCATGTGCATGATTCAATTGGCTTGGATTCAATAGCAGCTGAGGCAATAGCACCGGGATGCGGATTCCGCCTTCATTCTGCTCGGGGATATCTTGACTCTAATAGAACAGTTCCGGGCGGAGCTCCTTCTTTCACCTAGAAGATCAACCACTGATGGATCAAATGGAAGCGGGTAAACTAGTCGATCAACGGGTTCCGAAGTTGGCTACATCTACTTATCTTCACCTTTATGCTAGTGAAAAAACTGCCGGACGAGGAATAAGAAGGAGCGGGTCCTAAGCTTCTTGTGGAAAAGCCTGAAACTCTCAGTTTTGCAACCTTCTTTCTTAGGGACTCATATCCCCTCACCTCATTACTATGTTTACTATCTTTGCCCCCTCTCAGAACACTTATTAATGAATTGGGCGAAGCGGAAGTCCCAGCCTAAGTCTGAGCCGACGAACCATATGTTGGGGATTAGCCGGACCTGGTAATGTAAGTAGATCCTGCTTAGCCGAAGAGGGAATACTCAGTCTTTACCTC